>JAFBJT010056551.1:0-17998 GCA_016785325.1 Chascanopsetta lugubris | reverse complement strand
TTTGCTTCCAAAGGCAACTGTTCGAACCACTGAGCCACTGCCGCCCCTGGTCTTATAAGTGAATACATACAAAAGTAGCACATCGGAAAAAGGCAAGAAAAGCTTTTTAAAAAAAAGATCAAAGATGGGTAGATGTGTTGGTAAAAGTCTGACAGCACCAGTGTGTTTGGTTGCTCTAAAGTTAGCACACAAGGACGTGTGCGCTGTCAGAGAGGCGCAAATGAGCCGAGCAACAACAACAGCTTCCGGTTTCACAACATTCACAAGCCCCCTCGCCCCTCCAGCGGCATGCTAAACAACATCAACAACTGCACATCGAATCACTCCTCACTTCTCCGCCGCATGACAGGAAGTGAATCTCCCTCGGGACACAGCGCCGCCCACTATCGGCTAAAAGTTCGCTCTCCTCTGGAGGTGTGGCCAGTTGGTACCGCGCGCCCCCCCCCCACCCCCACCCACCACACATCCACGGCCCTTAGCGGACCTGCGCTCAGGCAGCGGTCAAATTTAGGAGGCTGGGCTGACGTGGCTTCTCCTGTCGTTGGCTGAGGCGCAGTCTCACGGCCGAGTGCCGGCTGTCAGATGAGTCTGTGATTTTAAAAGTCTGCTGCGCTCAGTCATTGACAGCCAACCCAAAGAGCAGCAGCAGCTCCTTGTTGTCCGGGTCGATGAGGTCAGCCGGCCTCTCCCCGCAGTCGTTCTCCAGCTCCGGGTCAGCACCCAGCGACAGAAGGTACCTGAGGAGAAACCGTAAAAATGACAGGTGTCAGATTGAGCTGGTTTTGCTTCGGCGACAAACTCCATGCGAGTTTCTGCCATGCTTCGGTGTCAGGAGGGTCAGCGAGGGGCAAGAATGCAGGAGATCCTGCAGCTTCTCTTACCTCTGTGACGTCTAACTGTGTGTGTTGATGTGTGCTTTTTCGACTTAAAGGTGCAGTGTGTACGATTTCGGTCATTTTTTAAATTTCTAAAAAATATTACAAAACAATGAAATACTGACATTTTCGTGCATTTAGAATCACCAGAATGTATCATTATTTTCCATTACCCTTAAATGAGCCCATTAATGTATATGGGTCCGCTCTATGGGGGCTGCTATGTTTTTACGGTAGCCCAGAGTGGACCTTTTTTTTCGTTTTATGACAACTGAAGTCTACCATAGGTTCTCCCTCATGCTCAAATGGGTGAGGGTGAGGTGAGGGATACAACATGCAACTTCACCTCTAGACGTCACCAAATCTTACACAGTGCACCTTTAATCCTAATGCAAATAAGTCAAAACTAGCACACCTTTGTTTCCCTTGAATTTAAGGAAGATATAACATATTCATCCGAAAAGCAACCAAAGGAACCAACCCTTAGATCATACTGATATTGTATCCCTATGCCCTCATCTGGTTTTGACATGACTTGTAACTTTTTGCCGATGTCAGCGGGTAAAAACTCTGAAGGGGGTGAACCCTTTGCCTCTTCTCTACTTGTGAAATCACTTGTCAGCATGTTAAATTCACCTTCTGACAAGGAAGTGGCTAGTGACCTTTGGGAGGTTTAACGATAAAACAGCCTGGGTGCTCACCGTGCGATGTGTGGGAAGCCGTCGCTGCAGGCCATGTGCAGAGGCGTCCAGCCCTCCTCGTCCCTCTGCAGGATGTCTGCTCCGTAGCTGACCAGCAGCTTCACGCAGTCCAGGTTCCCCGACAGGACGGCCTCGTGGATGGCAGCCATACCTGCGCAACAGTGGCGGGAGAATGAGTCTTGCGCGCGGTGACGTCGGTCAACCACATGCACATTTGAGACCACCGGCTCACCAGAGTGGTAGATGGTGTCCAGGGAGACTCTGCTGGCTCTGATGAAGAGGCCGATCCTCTCCAGCTCGCCTTGCCGCACGTAGTCCTGAAAAACGATATCGTTGGGGAAGTGGACGCTGCGGCTGATCTTCAGAGACGCAGAGCCCTTGCAGCTGACTGGGACTCCGCAGTCCTTGGTGTAGGTCTCGATTCCCATGGTTTGGGACATGGGGCACTGGTAGTACTTCATCGAAGGCAGATCCTTTTTGCTGTGGAGGAAAGTCAATAAAGTCCGGCGAGATCCAAATGGAAACGCAACCTCTTTAGAGTTGCAAAGATCAGGGTTGGTTCTCTTCAGATAAATGAGATGTCAGTCGTGGACCCGCAGACGGATCAGTCAGTTATCCGCTTGCTATAGGAGCCGTCCCTCTGAGGGCCAGGCGTCGCCGTGGGTCTCTATATAGTCTCCGTCAGCCTATTTTAAGATGCTTCTGTCCAGTGACGAGACCTGGAGGATGAGTGGCACCAGTCAGGTCCCTCCCACCGAACTGTCACAAGCTTGTGGCACAGCTCATGTCTCAAGACGTGACGGCCGGTAACCTCTACCTCTGCTGTCAACCCCCTCATACTCAGATACTACTCCCTTAAATTTAGTGGTGACCTCCCATCCAGGGGGAGGGAGGGGGCGGGGCTTCCCGTAAACACCAGACAGGATACAGGGGGTTTAGCCTGTGGGGGCTTTGGAGGGGTGAGGTACCGTGGGTAGTCTGCAGTCTCGTTCCTCACGTAGCTCATGTCGGTGGCTGATGTTACACAGGAAGGCTTACGGTCATGTGCAGATGATTCTATTCCATCCATCAGCATCATTCAGGGAAGATGATGATGGATGACTTGAAAATACATTGGAGCTTTTTAGATGCGAGGACCATGCAGATATCTTTGTGTGAAATTAGTAAGAATTGTACGAAAGGAATTCTAAAGACGTCACATTTGGCCCCGGGAATATCGTCTCTAGATCCGCTCTAGAATTGTATGGCTTTTACCAAATGACAGTTGTATTTACTACACGAGATGATCCACCTATCACTTCCATATCAGCCGCAGAGTGACTTTAATGTCAGTGCTAAAGAAGTACACACCCTAATCTGATCTTCTTAATCAGCAGATGAGCTCAGCGTTTAACTAAAGGCACTGCTGTCTCAACTTTCATTCGAAAGAAATCTTAGGAAGGCTATTGCATAGCGATGTATAGCACAGTCAGCACATTTAGAAGACGCTGCATAAGGAAGTGTAGTAGTACAGCATAGTAAAATAGGTTTACAATGTCAATAGCAATTGCCATAAGATGCAATTTTAAAGAGTTGTAAAACTTAATATACTTTGTCCAAGTTACTCTTGGTGTTACCATGGTGACGTTGGATAACTAGTCCGCACAAAGTGGAGTTGACATGACGGGGAGCCCTCTGTTAGCATTGACTTGTCACAGATCAAAAACAAAACAAGTTTGTTCTTTGTCATACACACAAGAGACAAAATGAAGGCAAACCTGTTTTAGTAGTTTGTTTATTGGCCACCATTTCATGTTTACCACATCAATTTGGATATGATGGAATGCTTTTCTTTTTTTTCATTTCCCCAAACACTGTACAGCTGTCAAAGCCATCACTTCGCTCTACTCAAGCCTCCCCTTCATGTCACACACACACACACACACACACACAGATTCATTCATTCTCCTGTTCATGGACGACCAGAAAATATGATATAGTCACTCATCTCATTACAGTAATTTTTACACCATTCACACATTCAACATTCACACCTTGCGCACATTACTCTCTTACACACATACGCGCGCACGCACATGCATACACAACTCATGGGTGTTGGGTAGAGCCAAAGGGGATGGTGGAGGTACAGTGTGGGTGAGAGGTGAGGCTGTGCAACTGTTCCCTCCCCACCACAGATATAACAGACACTTCTCTCTCAGACCAACCAGACCAGTAAACTGTACCAATCTCTGTCCGCTTTAGTAACCACAATGAATCTCTGATTAGGCATGAATGCAGTGCCACCTATCAGAACCGGCTCTGAAATCCATCCCAAGTCTGCGAGTGTGTCCAAGGGCCAACTCTGCCCCAACAGGGCCAGCTGGTTACAGCTGGGCAACAAGGTACATCATTAAAAATGACAAATCCTAAATTAAAAAACAAAAAACAAATCTCATAGTGAATGCAATTAAATAAAAAGAAAAATCTTCCCCAAATAATAGTCGGCAGCCAAGCTGAAATGAGCAGAGTGAACTGAGAAGTAGTTTTGGGAATGAAGGACATGAAAATAAAGTAAGCTCCTTTCACCCACCTATAAAAAAAGCGTGGTTGGTCTCAGCTACACATGGGGCGCACTGAATAAAATGTATCGGGTGTGTTTTATCAAAAACATAGCAAAAGAAAAGCAGTTCTATGAATGGCCCCTTGCCCCCTGAGAGTTCAGTCCTTACCGAACGAACACATAAAAGTCTGGTCCTCTGGTTTAGTGTCAGAGGGAATAGAACAGTAGCATACCAACAAACCTACAAATATGCATGAAGCTCATACTCACGCTGAACGATGGAGAGAATTGATTCTACAGAACAAGGGAGCAAATTTATGAGCAATAACAAAACTTTTTGAAGACTGGCCACATTGTTTCGTCATTTGGTTTTAAATACACAAAGGCAAACAGCTGATGAGGAGCTTTGCAGAGAAGGCATTAAGGCTTCCAATAAATGTGGTGTGCTGTTCCACAGGGTCCCCAGAGGTGGGACAAGACCAGTCTGACCAGACGCTGTGAGGCTGGCAAAAAAAAGGCCCCACCATGCCACAGATGAACTGATTGACTGACTGACTGGTGAGCTGGCCTGCTAACTGACTGACTGACTGACTACCTGACTGAGAGGCAGTGGAAGGGGATGTATTAATGTTCACAGGACAGGGAAGGTCCACTAGGGAGTGAAGGTAGTGATGGTGACTGGTTGGAAGGGTTAGGGCAGGACTCGTCTCCTCTCTTTCTCACTCGCTCGCTCGTTCTCTCTCTCTCCGCCAGCTCCTACAACTCATCGTGTCCATCATCGTCAATGGCGTCCTCACCGTCTGAGTCCTCGTCCTGTCCTTCATCTATATCGTCCAAATCCTGGAAAGGGGAGGAGAGGGTCCACTGGTTAATAAAGACGGTTTTAAATCTGGATTATAACAATGACAGGGTTTATACACATTTGTACCAATGGATTTGGCCGCATGTTTTCGCATGTCTAGGGCCTCCCTGCCTCTGGAGCCACATCATAGGTTTGTCAGTTCAATGCTTCATATTTTTGCAGCTCATTAAGATACAGTAATTAACCAATTTCCCTCACTATGGGAACCTGAGACACTCATCTATGTAAAATGCATGTGAGCAAATATACATCAGGGTCTCAGCAGAACATGTAAATCAGCCCCGTCACAGCTACAAATAACTGCTTTATTCCTCAGGGCTATTCCCTCTTGTCTAGCTGGAGGACAGGTGGGTTAGAGGAGATTCTCCCCATACAGGAAGAGACTAATGTTGATTACAGCCTTGCACGTGTGGCTATTATCTTGGGACAGGGTCTCCACGGAAAGCCGAGTAAACAGCAGTGACAGCTGCAGGAGGCATTAGGGGACAGCAGTTGACTGTTCTGCAATTAGACTTCAGGGAAGGGGGCTTTGTAGTGGAGTAGAAAGGTGCTAGTAAAGAGATTTCCCTGCAAATATGCACTAGATGAGGCAGAGTTGCGACACACAGGGTGATATGGAAGAGGTTGTGTATGTGACCAACATCTGTAGGTCAGTAAAGGTCCTTGTTTGCATTTCCATTTGCTCCTTTGGGCTGTATGGACATTTCTTCAGTGTCTACCTCACATTTGAAACATACATAACACAGGACCTCAGTCATTGAAAACGAGCTAAAAAGTAGGTCAGTTCAAAAGGTCACAATACTACAACTCCTTGGATCTTGTCCCATAAACCTATTTTGGGAAACCTCAGACATGAGGCCAATATCTGTTCACAAGAACTTGAGTTTCAGTGTGAGAGGAGTAGACTCTTCCATGCTCCTCGTTGAACAGTTCGAGCAAGACTCAACTGGAAGAAAATGGTGCTTCCCCCCTTCATGATTCATAAAACATTAATCGTTTGTGTTAATTTGATCATTTCTCCAAGTCTAAATTGTTTATTGAAAATGTACAGAGGATGAGTAAACCTGGGGCTAGCGGACGTTAAGTAGTTGATCCACTCACTTGACAGTTTGAGCCCCTTTTCTCTTTGATCTCCTCAAGGCCAATGAATCCAAAACACAGTGACACGTGACTGACACATTATTGCGCATACCACAGATGCACTGTGCGGGTGAGTGCAAAACAAATACAGACCACTTGTCATTTATCAAGATGATCGGAGCAGCTGATCGTTAGCGAGGCTGTATGCAACAAAGCCCAGGCAGCTTCAGCAAATACAGTCAGACAATTTAGTGTCATTGTAGTGTTTCTGAGCTCAGAGGCAAAGGGTGATGTAGTCGGGGGATGGATCAAGCAGAAAACAAAATTCCCAACTAGCGGATTTAACTGTTGCCTATTATGGTATGCGATGCATATAAGTGGAGATGATCTTACATCTGCTTCCAGATCATCTTCGTCGTCCCCAGCAGGAGCACCGCCATCTTTGCCACCACTTTCTAAGAACTTGGTGAAGCCTTCGAGTGTTCTCTCCCCATTGTAGTCGATCACCTGTTGATCACATATTAGTGAAAACATTTAACGTCAACACATCAGCAGTCTGTAGAATGAAAAAATGACAGCAGGTGTTTTACAATAAGAATATCTGAGCCTTTCATTTAAATAAAGCCAGTGAGCCTTGGCACATCGTCCTCAAACGGAGCCAATAATCTGCTCAGCTGTGATTCATGAGTGGTGACACAGCATAACAACACAGGAGTGATTTCTAAAATAAGAGTGCACGTGAAAAGGACAATAAAAGGGACAACTGCAAAGTACTTAGTTTCATTTTTAGTCCCATAATCCATCCATGAAGAGCAACACGGGACCTCACGGCTATAGCATCATACCACCTTAGCCTCCACCTCGTCAATTCTTTGCATCCAAGCAGGGTCAGGGGCTAATCCTTTAACTTACTATGGGATGGCATTGATGTGGACCACTTATTTTAAGGTTGCCAAAGACTGTGGGGTCAATGAGCTGAGGCGGGAGGGGCATATATAGCCTGAGAAGAGTCTGAGTGTGAGGGTGAAGTCATCGGGCAGGAATCTATAAGAACCAAACACCAACATAATGTTGCAGAAACTTCTAAGGTCACTCAGGCTCAGGTTTCTGCACGTGGTTAACACAGCTAAATGAAGAAACACCGTGTGAGCCACTATAGTGGCTGCACTGCAATGTATGCCAAATTACTGACTCCTGCTTTGTGCCCTCTGAGCTATGCAGCAGCTGGAAAGTTAATGAAGGCATTTCATGACCAGTCGCAGGTTGAATGCTTTTAAAAAACCATTAGTCAAAGAGGTTTACACCTTATCTCGATAAGATGTTTAGTTTCTCTATTCTGGGCAATTGTAAAAACATGGCAGTCCACCATGGCAGTCTACATAGAGGAGCTGCTTCTGACGTAAACATACATTTCAGGGCTCAGTCCATGGTAACAAAAACAATCCAAACATTCATTAAAACATACATATCATTTTGAATTCAAAAGATAATACCCATGATGGGGTTCTCACCTTGCGTTCATCTCCTGCAGGGAAAAACTTGAGGGTGGGGAAGCTGTGGACCTTCACTTCCTCTATCTCATTGGCTGTGGAATCCATCTTTGCCACAATGATGTCGGCACTGTCCTTGTACTTCTCGCCCAGCTTCTCCCAGATGGGGGTCAGCTGTTTGCAGTGTCCACACCAAGGTGCATCTACACACAATCCCACCACAGTTCAGTGTTTAATTATTAGGGATAAAACAATCATCAACTTATCCTGGCTGAAGCTCATTCAGTTACTGGTCAGTGATCGTATTTAACAGCTTTAGCCGAATAACATTTTAGCCAACATTATCTTATATTTGCAGACTATTTATTGAGCTGTTAAAACCAGTTAATTAATGTTCATCCCAACACAATTTACCCTTGGAAGCAGGCAAACATGCTGAACATGTCACGTGCAGCCTCAGTTTCACAGCTCAGTTTGCCTTCCACCAGGGAATATCGGCCTTTCCCACTCAGGATTACCGGCATAAGCTTTATTTAGGAGCCAGTGATGGAACATTCCTCCAGGAATAGAGCAACTTGGCTGTGGATTACACTAAGAATAAACTAGTGGCTATATTTAACCACACATTTTTAACATCAGTGTCAGGTAACAAATTAATTTGTAGAGCGAGAGGCTGAGAGGGAATGAGAGCTATCTCCAAATCAGCTCTTCTGTATTTGCAATGCTTAGCAAAAGCGATGTAAGGGAGGGTAGATTCAAGTTTCAGACAACATGCTTCATCAGATCCCTGACCGATGACCAACTCAACTTTGGCTGGAAATAATCATTTAACAGGTGAAGCCCCCAACCACCTCAACACAAATTTAAACCTCAAGGTATCTCTTGGTCATTTGAGAAATAATTAAAAATCAGACATGGAAAGATGCTCTTACAAAATTCCACAAAGACGTTCTTGGAGGGACTGAAGGCGACCTCTTCAAAGTTTTTGCCCACCAACACTTTGACAGGGGTTTTGTCCCAGTCTTCAGGGATGTCCTGGCTCATGAGATGGGCCTGTAAACAAACACAAACAGAGACCATGGCATTAACAGGATCAACTAAGAATTTGTCCTCAGTGTGTTGCATATATATATATACATCCACCGCCCCCACTTCTCTCCGTCTCTCTCTTACCTTGAGTTTGCCCTCGATGAAGAGTGTGCAGAATTCAGTGATGCTCTCGGCTGTGATGGCGTCGCTGACTGGCTTGTACTTTGTCATCTCGTCTTCCAGGGTGATGAGGCGGATGGCGGGACACTCCTCTTTCTTCAGGCCGAAGAACTCCAAGATGCGCTGGTTGTCGTCCACGTTGCTGTCGATGAAGATGAACAGGATCTGAAGAGAGGGAGTTGGAAAAAGTAGAGTGAAATCAAAATATAATTGCGTGATTCTTGCAAAAACCATAGAGCCATCATATGTTTCAGGTCGAGGACAAATCATACAGGTGACCTACCTGGCCCTTGAATCCCTGGGCAGCTTTCTTAAACTGGTCCATTTTGTCCTGGAAGTCTGAAGCAGCTTTTGGCAGGAACATGAGGATGTGGGACTTGATGTCTCCTCCAAAGATTTTGGGGGCAGTCTGCAGAAAAACAAAACATGTTTGTGTTTTACATGTGTATATCACGTGCAGTAAGACATTAGACACAAACAATAATGGTGTTGGTATGTTAGAACATACATATACCACATCTTTTTTTGGGTATCAAGATAATGTAACTAAATAGATTTATTACCATGTAAATTATATTTAAGAAAAACCAAACTGTTAAAAAGGAGGATAAATCCACTGATCCAGAGCAGGGAAGTAACATATGACCCTGCTTCCTGCAGCATAACCACGAGTGGTAAAGAAACAGCTCAACTGCAATTATGGAACAGACAACATTAGGGAATAGGCAATGGAAATTACTTGGGGACATTTTGGTCTAATTATCTTCTTTTTTGAATGGGATGAATGTTTAATTAATTCAGTCATTACTCCATCTGTGAACTCAGGGGAATCCCGGTATACATTCTGCGTAAGAAATTGATTTGATCTCTTCGGTTGTTACCTGCTCTGTGAACTCGATGACCAGAGGCAGCTGGTTGGCCTTGACGAAAGCCAGGAGTGAGTCTTTGGTCAGCTCTCCGTCAAAGGCGTTGCGTCCCTCATCGAACTGTGGAGGAGAAATGGAAACATTGAGATACAAATGTTATTCTTCCATGTGATCTGCAAACAAAGAAACTTTTAAATCTCAAGTGACAAAAGAGCCAGAGCAGTGATTTTTGCTGGGTGTTAAGAATAGCAATGATACATCTGTGCCTAGCAGTCTTTACTGGCATACAATAGGAGAAGTGACATTTGGTAGGTGGCGTGCTGCCAGCCATGTGGGCAACCGACCGAGACGAAACATGAGCTCTGAATCCCTGTTGCAATAAACAAGTGACAGACCCCAGCTGTTGATTAAGGCAGCCCCCTGATGTGTGTGTGTGTGTGGTAGGGTTGTTTTAACTGTACTGCAACGAGCCCAAATGTCAGTGGGCTAAACTTACCGACGCGGTAAAGTTACCACGGGGTTCAGAAGTCAGACAATGGCAGAGGGAGCTCTGCGGCTACGTCCAGGAGCCAAAATGAAAGCTCATCCAGAGGTGAAGGACAGAGTGCAAAATAACACTGAAACATTTATTTATGTGTATCGTGTTGGACTGAAACACCGGGTGCACATCAAGTGGGTGGTACCAAAACAAAAAATATAATAGTCCTTTTTATAGGATTAAAAGCGTGAAGGGTAAAAACAAATGATTAGGGATCATCAATTACTGATGATTTTCTCCAGATTTGCCAATAATAGCTTTCTGACGCATTAAATCAGTGGTGGTTATTGAGGCCAGTAATCAATATTTCAAATCGTAGACAATGACAAACTTTCCATCAGAATGTATAATCCTGCAAAAACTTTGTTTTAATGCTCTCATCATGTTTATATGAAACTTGATATCAACAGAGGGAGACGGGGGAGAGCACTTTACTTGACTACATCAATCTAAATCAAATTAAAATGCAGAAAATTGACCCTGATTTTGTAAATTTGTTTGTCGTTTAATTTGAGAGACAGCAAGACATAATTTTTTTTAAAAGCACTAATTTGAAGTCACAGATTTTATGTTAGTTGTCTACCAATGGATCTTAAAGCAATAAATTCACATTCTATACCTTAGACATTCAGACTTCGTGCAACTTGAAATGGTACGTTTTTGATATCAACCAGCTGTTTAATGGTAAATGTAATATGCTTAATAATTAAACATTGCAACCGTAGAACCAATGACACCAAAAGTCTACATTTATTCAGGTTCTTATGAGCTATGTAGATGATTAAATGAAATATGGTCAGACTTTAGAAGACTTTGCCTCTGTCTGCATTAGACATTTTCATGTTTGAACAATGATGCAAAGCTTTAATAAATGCATTAAGTGTCCTTCCTCCTGATAAGTTCTGTGAGTTGTGGGTTAAAGGTCATCTGCTGTTGTAATGGTGCCATTCACCACACAGCCTTTGAGTAAAGAGTTGCTTAAGCTTTATAGATGGATACCCTGGACCTTGTCCGAATTAGATTTTAGTTTTACTGATAGAAAAGAACAATCAGCTACCTTCTCTGTGAGTGTGTGGTACTTAACTGTTATGCATGTATTTGTAATGTTAACCGTTTTGGAAAACAATAGCAGGCATTTATGAATATTTACTACAAAACCTCTTAATAAAGTTAGTTTGTCAAGAGTTTGAGACAAGTCAGCTCATCTACTCTCTCTCTCTCCAACAATGTTACCTGGATGATGATAATGATTCATGTCCCGTGTCCCTCAAATAGGAACACATATGTCAGATTTCTCAAACAACGTTGTTAGCTTCCACATCCAGGATTTAAGTTATTACAATACATTCCTCAGAATCTCATTTTTTACCCTATACCTCAATAGGCAATATCTCCTCTTTCCTGTTAACTATGAATAATTCAGCTTTCTCTTCCCACGGGTTCCTCATTGTGCAGCTTTGATTCCTACACCATGTTGTGATGGTCAGAGAACACATATCTTAATTGTATGCAGTCCAATTTTGGTTCACTTGAAAGTGAATTTAAAGTTATGTATTACTTATCTATTAGGACTTTTAAGAAACTGATCTCTGTCAACCACTGGGGATAAAGCTTGTCAACATTCATGCAACATGTTGAGGTCAGTCACTGGTTTGGTCAAGCATCAGGCCCAAAGTCAAGCAGATGTCTTAAATGTTAAAAGACCTCAGATAGGCTGAGTTTAGCAACAGAGAAAGGATGGTGCAAAAGGTCATGGTCACACCAAGATTGATATATTGTTATTGTAGATTGGACATTAAATAACTCCAAAAATATTGCTGTTCTGAAATGTCTGGTGCCCAGCTTGTACAGAGGGTCAAATACAATACCTGTATGTACCTGTATGAAGATTTACTTGAATTAGTTATATTAGAAATAGTGAAGATACCTTCTTGAAGAGGACAACACTGTCCTTGGTCACTTCAAACTTGGAGTAAAGGGCATCGTCAGAGGTGATGGCGAAAGGAATGTCGTCTGTGGCCTCTGCTGCCTTCTCATAGGCTATAGCATCAGCAGATTCAGGATCCTGCAAACATGACACATGTAAATGACTATGGTTAATTTAACACAATGTATCCCTCTGTATGGCTCTTAAGATCTTGTGATGAAGTTACATCTGACAAAGTCAGAGTCGTACCTTAAAGAAACCGATGACTGCCACCTCGTTGTCAGCGATCAGAGACTCGGCCTCAGTGACCCCAGCCAGAGTGGCTACTGCTGGACCCGTGCGCTTCTTCAGCCAAGCGACAATGTCATCAGCCTGCCTGCCAGCTGCAACACAATGCCTCATTCTCAATACACACACTTCACAAGACTTGACCAAGGGTCAAACACTTTGACCTCTGCTTTAGAAACACTCAAAAATGAAAACACAGCTATAATTAATAGAATAGTAATATATACAAGAATATGATTAGAATTAAAATCTGGATTGACTTCCACATAAGTGGAAAAGGAGATAACTTTTCCAATTATAAAAACATTTTTATCAGCATTACACAGACCGATACTGAAGGCCTACACTCAAACACTGTTGTCCCAGAGGGGATGAGATTAAACTGTATTCACATCTTCAGTCAAACAAAAGATGTTTTAGTTCTTTCTGAATGAGAAAAAAAGCGACAAAAACTGAGAACTTCTGCTTCATGAAAAACTCTGCCCAAGAGCTCTTACCACTACTACTTTTATTCTTTTCTTTTAAACTTCCAGAAACACATTTAACATTCTTTGAGGTTAGGCTGTAGCACTTAGCAGATTAGAAATAAAGATTGACCTGGCTCGCCACTGAGGCCTCTCAGGTGCAATTTACATTAAGACACACACGCCGGTGGAGTGATAGAGTATGAAGTCTACGTGCAGTAAGTGGTAGAAGGCTGGAGGGTGTTTCTAGAAGTTGGGAGTCAACGTATTCATTTCCAATAGAAAACCCACATTCAAAGACACATTTCCCCTCCCTCTGTAGACAGAAGCTGGCCTGAGCCAGAAAAGACGACGTGAAGAACTGCACATATCTCGGCGCTGCTGACAGGCTGGGCTAAGAGTCAGCATGAGTGGAGCGGGAGGAGGAGGCCCCGCCCACATTTTGTCTCTCTCCTGTTACTGGGGGTTGATTGGCTGACTCGCCGTTTCTGCTGCTGTGCGGATCATATTACTCAGTTCAGACAGCCCATGGTTGTCCATGTGATTCTGCTTTATCTGGATATACTTTCACGTAACAATACTAAATCACTTCACTTTGCCAGAGGTGAATATACATGGCGTAACTTTTTGGAAAAAACTATCTTAGAATAAGTGTGACAGAGAAAAGCTAACTAAGTGAAAGAAAGAGAAATATGCTTAATCCTTTTCAAGATTAAAATACAATAATATGCTCGGCATAACCAACTTCTAAAGACTCATTAAAGCAATAATAACAGATAAAAGACATTAATGCTCACCTGAGTACTCTTTGGGCGATTCCTTCTCTCCACCCTTGAAGAACTTGATGGTGGGGTATCCTCGCACACCGTAATCTTGTGCCAGTTCGTTCTCCTCTGTGGCGTCGACTTTACCCAAACGGATGGCGGACCCCTCTGCCTTCAGCATGCCGGCGGCCTTGGCATACTCCGGGGCCAGGGCCTTGCAGTGACCGCACCATGGGGCGTCTGTGGGGCACACACAGGGGTCATCATCATTAATGAGAGGAATGTCGGATTGAGGAGAGTTCATAAAAATATTGAGGGGAAAAGTACAGAAAAAGTGTTGAAGAGGGGAATGCAGTGCCTTGTTATTCATGGTTCTTCAAAATGAATTAAAGTGTATTAAAAGAAATAGATATATGAAATGCAAAACACAAGGACATGTCTGAATTTGGGATGATATTCATTATCAAAAACGGCCAAATTAACATGCAGACAGAAAGGAACATGAAATGTTTTGCAAAAAGAGGTAGCTTTAACTCTTGTTCTTCTCCAACTTAAAAAAACATTGAAGTATCCGGAGCCAACTGACATATAGAACGCTGAATCACGTGTTGTTTGTGTTTCACTGTTTATATTAGAATCCTGTTGATCAGCAGCACATGAGGTGAACACACGGACACATCAGCTGATCGGAAGTGACACGTCACTTTAAAATAACCAGTTGTTGCATCACCTTTGATTCCCAACGAACAAAACCTCGCAGTGTCACACACACGTACGCACGCACAGTTGAACTTTTGTAAAGTACACGTCAACCTAGCTCTATATCCACGCAGAGGTCCCGCCCCGCAGGAAGGAGTACGTGGGGACAAGCTGAGCCTCCATCTCCCTCCCCTGCTACATGCAGTTCATTGGAGGCTCTAAAGGCCACTGTGACCGTGGAGTGGACCACGGACGTGTCAGTCCAAGTGTGAGCAGGTCATCAACACGCTGACAAAAGTGAAGCGGGACTGGGCCTGTCGGCTCAGAGAAGTGGCCCATGTGAAAACTTATAAATCAAATAAAAACCACAGTCAATAAAACCACCATGGTGCTTGAAACCAACCAATAAACCGCAGCAGACAATCGAAACGTTGACACTACAGGGACTCACCGACTTGCTTTATTTATGCAAAACACTATCAGACAGAGAGAGAGAGAGAGAGAGAGAGAAAGGGAGAGAGAGAGAGAGAGAGAGAGACGCTAATTAACTTCCTACAGGATTCTCCCTTTTAACCGCCTGGGGCACCCTGTTCTGTTACCAAGGTACAGCAATTTGGTTTCGATCAAATGTTTGAGGCTCACCGTTTAGTTCTCCTGTGGTCCCACTATTCTGGACAGCCAGTGCTAGCCAGTCAAACTTAGTGAGACATGGAAAATGTGGCGAAATGATATCCCTGCAAGATTCTAAACTGAGTTCGAGACTCTGTTAGCTGCTAACAACAGCAACTTGTCAGCAAGTGTCAAAGTTTCATGCTAACACCGAGCGGGGCTTCACCTAGCAAGCTAGCCAAGTAGCCGGTGAGCCCGCTTGTTTTAGCTAGCATTAGCAGCGGGGACGAGAGGAGCAGTCTGGGTTACTCACAGAATTCAACCAGGATGTTGGGGTGAGCTTTCAGAGCCTCTTCGAAGTTGGACTTCTTCAGCACCAGGACGTCTTCCTCCTCAGTGATCTCAGCCCTGCTGGCAACAGCCAGGGTGCAGACGAGCAGCAACTTCAGCATAGTTAGCTTGATGGTGGATCCTCCGGACAGAGACGAGGCTGCGGGGATGGTGAGGTGCGGCGCGGTGAGGGGAAAATCGGGCTGAGTGGAAGGTTTCTGCCTCGTTCAAGGAAAGGTTGGGAGAGTAGCGGGTGTTTTGTGTCTGCCGCTACTAACGTGGCATCACACGCAGAAAGCAGAGGGATCGGGCCGCTCTGCGCATGCGCATTTATTAGGCCGAAAGCAGTTCGTGTTGAAATGTGACTGGACCGTGGAGGAGTGCACCTGGAAGTGAATAAGTGACGTTCCCGGCCGGCTGCGCACACACACACATACACACACACACTCACACACTCGCACGCACGCACAAACAGTGCCACCCTTTAAATACACAAATCTGTATCTACACAACAGTAGCTAGTGTTTGTCCCTGTTTAGTGAAACAGGGGGTTGAAATAGTACGTGTGTGCAAACTATGCTACATTGCTAACAGGGCTCCGGACAAATGGGGGCCGTTTCAGTGGAAACTGTGTTCACGTGATTGAATAAACAAAGCCATCCAGATGTTTAAAGGGAAAATAAATGTTTGTTCATATATCATAGAAATATATTGATGTGTTTGAGTGTACACAATTTCTGTTTTCCTTAGGGATTATTCAATATGATCTTTATTTCAAAAGGGGAAAAAAACTCTTTATACTAAGAAATCAGACTTTCTTTGTTTGTGGAATAATGTATGTAATATCCAGTTTTCAACTTTTGAATAACAGACTGATAATGCACCTGGTGTTGTGTATAATCACATTCCATTATGGTTATTTTCCACAGTCATTAAACCTTGTACTTTTCCCCCAATGTACTGCATTACAGAGTCCTCTTTAATATAATGGAATAACTTGGCTGTACTTAAGTCTAACTGCGTCCTCCAGGGTTTAAGGATTTAACCTATATCATTAAGTGAGAGTCTGATTGGCTGTTCAGCGGGTACAGGTGCACCATGCCGTTCCTGCAGAGCTGGTTCAACTGGTCATGCACAGTCACATGAAGACAGATATCTCAAGGTGCTTCACAAAAAGATCACAAACCTGAAAATCGCATAGGAAACCCAACAGTTTCCTCACCAAGCAAGTTTGAGACAAGGGGAGAGAGAGAGAGAGAGAGAGAGAGAGAGAGAGAGAGAGAGAGAGAGAGAGAGAGAGAGAGAGAGAGAGAGAGAGAGAGAGAGAGAGAGAGAGCATCTCCATCTCAACTAAGTCAGTCTGGTTGCTGTTAAATTAATGGGGTATTCATGGATATAATGTTATACTGAATTGCAGAATCAGTCAACAATACTACTACTACTGCTGCTACTACCAATTATACAGTAACAACAACAACAACAACAACAACAACAATAATAATAATAATAATAATAATAATAATAATAATAATAATAATAATAATAATAATAATAATAATGATAATAATAGTAGTAGTAGTAGTAGTAGTAGTAGTAGTGTTGACTATACAGGTTTTGGGGACAGGCAAGAGTATCAACATTACCCCAAGCAAAATGGGGGCTATAGGATTTCATTTCAGTCAACTGAGACAACCTCCATGTCTTTCAACTCCCCGCGCATGATTCGTAACAAAGGGCTCTGTCACAAATGCGACAGCCAGATAAACAAGAACAACCAGATAACCCCTGTGACATCATGGGTTTTCCAGGCAAATGATTCATACTTCTGGTGAAAGACAGAATAGCATTTAAAGGTCAGCAATCCCTGATGGACAGAAGAAACAAATCTATCTGCAGAACAGCCTGTTTGTCTGCACTGAAATGTGATCAAAGTGATGATAGACCAACAGTTAGTGTGTAGATAATTGTAATAGCATATGTCTTCATTCAACATGCCTTTAAACAGTTCAAGGTGAAGGATGGGAAAATGAATGCCCTTGGTTGAACCTTCATGTGTCATGTCCACAGAGGTGCAACAGCTCTGCTATACTCTGAGGTCAGAACGGTCCCATCAGTGTCTACACTTCAGCAGATCCTCCTTGTGACTTGCAAACTGAAATAAATGTTTGTCATTGTGTTCTCTCACCCACACCTTCAAACTCATTTCAATGATGGGGCGCCAGGTTGGGCAAAAACGACACCATTTCGCAACAAAGTCATTAGCGCAGGGGTTCGCACACTTTCCCAGCCAGTACTGTGGATGCATAAATTATGTACTTCATATTGAGAATAACACCAATTCATATGTTTATGTTTTATTGGGTAAAGGCACAGGTTTTATTATGTGTAGGTTTTATTGACATCCAGTGGTTAAGTTGCACATTACAGCTGAAAACCTCTGACCCCACCCTTTTCCCCCTTTGACGCAGAACATACAATAAACCTCAATTATGAGATGCACTCTAAAGGCTCTTAGTTCGTCCATTCATGGCTATATCTCAACAGAGAGGACCAGCTCTTGATGCAACCCATGAATATTAAGTGCTCTTTCTGTGGTAATGAAGACAAAATGTCATGCATTCAGGTCAAAGTACGCTCATAAAAGATATTCACAATCATTTGACATGATGAGCATTTGAACTAGTCTCATCTGAATCCTACACACTAAAACTTGAAAGTGTATTGTGTGTTGTTATTTTTGTAACTCATATATAT
>JAFBJT010056510.1:100226-111479 GCA_016785325.1 Chascanopsetta lugubris | reverse complement strand
ATACATAAGCAATTCTTTGTTTATCCCAAATGAATGAGGTTAATGCATGAACCTAACAGGTGTCAGTGGTTCATCAACACTGTCCTCATTCTGTGGTCAAACATCTCGTTTCCAACTTTGCCGGCAGGTCTCCAGTCTGTTCAAAGACGGCACCATTGGGTCTGACATCAACATTGTGGTTGTTAGCCTGTTACTCCTGGAACAAGACCCCGTGAGTGGATTCACTCAGTCGTTGTGCAAGAATTTGGGTTCTTCTGCTCTGCACACTGGTGACGGTTTAGTTGACTCCGTAAGTCACTCGTCCTCTGCGTCTTTGTTTCTCTCCTTCCCGTCCAGCTGGGCTTGACCATCAACCATCATGCCGACCAGTCCCTCAACAGCTTCTGTCAGTGGCAGTCGGGCCTTGTGGGGAAAGGCGGCAAGCGCCATGATCACGCGGTGCTGCTCACCGGACTGGACATCTGCTCCTGGAAGAACGAGCCCTGTGACACCCTGGGTAGGACCATACTGAGCGTCTGTGCATGATGTGCATTCGCTCCTGTCATGTTTGGTCATGTAGAGTGATGCAGAGATGATGCTGGTGTACAACAGGTAGTGATGGATATTTAACAGGTGCATGCACGAGAGATGAGGATCCCAGCCTCAAATATCTGGCACACGTGGAGTTGCAGGAAGGAAACGTGGGGGTGGGTTCACCCGCAGCCGAGGTCCCCAGCCAGAGGGATCATCGATCAGTTGTCACTGGGGGAAAAGAGATCATCACAAAGTATCTTGTCTGTCAAAGCTGCGTGAGAAACAGCAAATGTTTAAGACATCTGGTTCTGGATAAGGGAAATGACAAATCTGCAACAAAACCTGTTGTCAGACACGAGAGGGGCTGCTGGAAAAGTTCCTCCAGTAAAATGTCCGGAAACGTGTCAGAGCAAAGTCATGTGAGAATGCAGCAGGAGGAACTGTAGAAGAAGATGACACAGATGAATAGGTGATCTTGGAAAGACAAGAGGGACGACACCTGTATACTGGACCGTGTCTCGTCTCCTTCGTGCTTTACTCGAAGCCACCCCTTACCTGAATGCTTCAGCCATGTGTTTTGTTATGAATGCTCCCCAACGCTCATTTATGGCTTTGAGTACCTCTATTCAACGACCTGCAACTACTATTGTGACTATCTATCCCATAACAATAGCATTGCCCCCGACAACACACTGACTTTCTGTCTGTGCCTTATTGTAAGCTCCTGCTATCTTTGAAGGATAATGATGGAGACAGAGGAAACGTTTGAGTTGGCGAATGTTACTACTTTATAAATAAACCGCTAAAGTGGCAGCGACACTGAGATGGAGGCACGATACATGTGGGACGAAGCATGGAAGCCACCAATTTGACCCCTCATAGCTGTTACACCATAGTAATGACTGCAACCATGAAGGCAGTACGAATGCTTGAAAAAATGTAAAATTGTACCGATTTACCATTTTCTGGAAAAGAAAATGGCGTCAGAAATAGCGTCTGAAGTGACCAGTGTGCATTGACTGGGATGAGATTGCGATCACAAATAAATGCTAAAGAAAATGCAGTGATCTCAGGGATGCACGCAATGTCAACATGCTGCTGTGGATAAGAACAAAAAAGATAATTGATGACTCATGAGAAGGTCGATCTATCATCCGTATGTAACTTCCCTCCTGTATGTCTGACAAGGACAACTCCAAACTGCGGTGAGGCCGAGGTCAAGAGTGAGAGAAAAGTTATGCCAGTGATGATAAGTTCAACATCTGGCTCTTTAAGTCACAGGCACATGCATCAGCCTCCTATTGACATTCTTACTGTACATGCTACTTATTTCTGGGTCCATGGGGAGAAAAGTTCTGCCAGAAAACAGAAAAAAGAAAGAAAAAACACCACGGTGACCACAAGTGGAGATTTTCATCAGCTTGTCAGCTACAGTCAAATCAATTATGTTGCTCCTGGTGTTGTCAGGCCCACAATCAGCAGTAGTCATCAAAATTTGATCACCTCCCAAAGCCAATTGATGAAAGAAATAAAGGTTAATAGACCAGAGCTCTGAGGAAGCAGCTGCTGTGAAATCCCCCTCCATACATGTGCGCCCATGAACGCGACAGATATGTGCTCAGTTACAACAAAGCAAAAGAGACTTTTTTCACGGACCAGGTCTGGTCTCCTTTTCATGCACTTATTATGTCGTGAGTAAGATATGTCATCATCAAAAATCCCCCGAGACCCCTGAGACCCCTGACACCCTTCATCCTCTTTCCTTTGTTTGTTTGTGCAGGCTTTGCCCCCATCAGTGGCATGTGCAGCAAGTACAGGAGTTGCACCATCAACGAGGACACGGGGCTGGGCCTGGCGTTCACCATCGCTCACGAGTCTGGACACAAGTACGTTTGTCGAGTCAAACTTTGTGAATTCTGGACGACGCGTCACTGTTGGATGCCGTGCATTCACACAGCTGACGACAACACTGAGAGAAATGGCACCAGTGACTTAACACAGATGAAAGTGGGTCTGAAGGGACTTTCTCCAGAACGGCTCTGCGCCGACTCTGGCTGGTAATGAGTCCACATTAATTGGAATGAACATGGTCTGATTTGAAGAAACCAATACTCTCTGAAAAGCAGCAGTACTTTACAGCACCGCTTCATCCACAGTCAGTGAGGGAATAATGGAAAATGCCCGAGGCGACGCAACTCTGTTTATGTTTACACGTTTCCATTGAGATAAGAATCCATTTATCTCTCTGATATTTGGAAATTTCATGTTGCGGTGAAAAGTCCTTAGTCTCCTGGCAATGCTCGTCACTCAGACTGGGAACAAAGTGCCTCATCTCTCTCCAATTTCAACCAGTTGATAATATGTCTGAGCGTCTATAAGCTGCTGGATCTCACTGGATTTAACAGTCTGATTCCAGCTCAAGCCCAGAGACATGTCGACTCAAGACCCAGGACCGTCAAATTAATAAAGAGGTTATTGTTGAGCATATGACAACCGGCTGTATTTTAATTTAATTGCATGCACTTTGTAATCGAGAAAGGGGGATAAACAATGACATCAGCTTCATCGTTACCATCAATAAAAACTGTCTCCTTTTCTCCCAGGCCTCACACTGTGTTTTATGTCTCGATTAGTATGAGATGAGTCACCTGTGCTTTCCCGTCTTTCAGTTTTGGAATGATCCACGACGGCGAGGGCAACCCTTGTCGTAAGACCGAAGGCAACATCATGTCTCCCACTCTGGCTGGAAACAACGGGGTCTTCTCCTGGTCCACCTGCAGTCGACAGTACCTCAGCCGCTTCCTTGGGTAAGACCTCACACACGTGAATGTTTACCTTTTCAGGTTTTTTCCACCCGTCTCCGTCCATCCGACTGACATGGCCGATGTTCTGTGTTTACCAGAACAGCCCAAGCTTCCTGTTTGGTGGACGAGCCCAAGCAGATCGGTCAGTACAAGTATCCCGAGCAGCTTCCTGGGCAGCTGTACGACGCAGACACACAGTGCAAGTGGCAGTTTGGTGCCAAGGCCAAACTGTGTAGCCTTGATTTTGTCAAGGTGAGATACATTTAATGCATATGTGGAAGTACAAGTGTGCAAGATATGGGTAAACGGGAGAAATGGAATATGAAATAATCCCAGTGTCGCGTTTATTGGTGTAAAATCACTTGAATATAGAATCTGTTGTGTGTTGTAATCTGAAATGAGCCTGCATTATGAGCAGTTACACTTACTGCTAATTTAGAGGCAAGTAGTCTCTATAGAGATGGAGCCATTTTATCACAGCAGCCTAAAATGGACCCTTTGTGGTAATAGCAACCGAAAGTTGTCATAGGTTCTCCAATAGGGTGCTCAGTTGTAACACGCAGGTTCACCACTAGATGTCACTAGACCCTGCACACTGTACTGTTTAATTCATTCAAAGCTGTTGTCATCGGTGTTAGATATTCTCAAATGAAGCTGTAAGACATTAGTTTAAGTGGGGAACAACCCGTAAACAGCCATTTCTAATGAACTGATGAAGTAATTGAAAGATCACAAACAAATGATGAATGATCACATTACAACATTGTATTAGAAGCTTTCACAGCATTTTGTAACAACACGAGATTGAAAAAACAAATGTTTTTGAGTTCAAATGAACATCTCACCTTGACCTGGGTACACATTAGTGTTGATGAGGCTCCAATTATAAGACGTAGGGTTAGCACTAAACTGGCACTTTAATAATTAGCATGGTCTTTGAACAAGATCACCCCGCCCACATTTGACCCTACATCAAAACGCATTCCATCATTTGAATAGAAGCCCCCATGTGCCTCCCACTGGTCTTGGGGCCTTTATGTCAGGTGCATTCTGTGATGTTGATTCACATGTAAATGCTCTTTAAAATAGCGCAGCGGCCTTCCAGGGTTGTAATTGACTTTGCCAAATGGTGTATACGAAAGAGGGATTAGCAGACGGGACACTGCCCTGGTAGTTCGCAATGTCTCCAAATCCCTGTGACATTTCTTTTAACGGAAGATCAAATGCTGCGTCTGCATGTGCACACTGATTAGCAGTGAATTTTGGGCCTTTCACACACACTCTCGGTTGTTTTCTCCCTGTTGGGCTCATGCAGAATGGTTTTTATTTTGTGATGGTGTGGCTGTCAAACACCTACTTGGTGTCAGAGAAGTGTAGACAAGGACTTAACACACATACGCACACACACACACACACACACACCGGCGCTGTGTATCCTGCTTTTACCCGCCCTCCTTCCTGGTCTCGCTCTCTCTCGCCAGTAGCAGTCAGGCGGGCTGCCAGACTCTGCCGCCTGTCTCTCGACCCGGCTCTCCCTCTGTGCTCACTCGCTCACTCTGTCTCTGTATTGTTGGGTCAGATGACACATGCAATTACAGCCTGTTTCATTAAAGAAGTACAGTGATTAGATTTGACACAGGGGCTTTGTGCAGAGGCTTATGCCCGGTTAACGCAGCGGTGGGGTTTTATCAACCAGCGCGATGGTGGTCCTGGCAAGGAGCAGGTGCTGTCAGGTCAAGGGAGAGAACAGCAGGGAGGGAACGCGGTGCCAAAAGGTGCTAGAACCGATGATGGCCGACAGCACCTTGGTTTGACAAGTGTCTGATCTTGTATCCCTGTGCTCGTCTCGTCTGACAGGACATCTGTAAGTCTCTGTGGTGTCACCGTACGGGACATCGGTGCGAGACCAAGTTCATGCCTGCGGCAGAGGGGACCAGCTGTGGTCCAGACATGGTGAGGACTCTGTTTTTACGAATCCTATCAGGAAATCAAGACCATCGATCAGACGATTTGACTCATCGAAAATGAGGGTATTTTTTTATACATAATGTCGGTGACATCCCATGTTGTCGACGTAAAGTTGTCATGTGATCACCTGGTTAGAATTCTCACACACGTATGTTGACAAGGACCAAAATGTACCGTTACACCAATTTGTCCGACAGATTTGTCGGATTACTGTATATTTTTTTGTGTATCATTGTGAAGCTGCTTCCCCATAAAATCCAGCAGGTTCTCCCAAGATTTATTACGCTGGTGAAGCTGCTATAAAAAGGTGGTAAACCCTCCCTCACTGCTCAGTAGTTCTCCCATACAATGCTTTTTTTTTGCACCAGTGTGTCAAGTCCAACATCACAGTGATTTGCTAATGACAGGCAGGAAGTGGTGAACAACAGCTACGCCATAGAGCACTGTGAGAATGTTGGGGTGTTAACCTGCTGTCTGTCCAGTGTTGGGTCTTAATCCTAAAATTGAAAATAAAAGATTTGCGAAAAGCAGCTTTAAATAAACATCCATGGTTACGTTCCAATTCGCCAGAAAGGATGGAGGGATTTTGCCTGGTTCATGGCGTAGAAGAAACGATCACATCGACCCAAGGGGTGTTCCCATCAATGCTGATTGGAGCCAGAGGCGATTAGATGCCACACCTTTTGCAAAATGGAGTGAGCTGGGAGTGAAGACCATTTTTCAACCATTTCAAAAGAATACTCAGTCAAAAAGTGTTGATCAGTGTTGACAATGTGTTGTTATTACCAACAAACCCACATACGGTCGCTGAGAAGCAACAAACTAAGTTTAATGGGGGTCAGAGGATGTCATCTGAGTAGGTGGTCCCTCATATGTGGCCCAGGATTCTTGTTCACACAGCAAAGAGAATGTGGCCACATGGTTCCCATACCACCGCTGCATGTGGTGTGATTGATCAGATCAGAGTCTACTGAGAACCTGCAGGATGCATTAGAGTTTGACTGCATTGACATGGTATTGGATCACACAGTGAATACAGATCACATCATCAATAGAAATAGAATCAGATGCTGTATGGTAAATATGAAGACGCAGTGCTGCCAGCCTGGAGTCTCTGCCGTTTGCCTGGCATCCTCCTGGTGATGGCACAGTGTCAGAGAGTCATCACTCACTGCCCTGGATTTGTCTTTAGGGATTTTGGCATCGTAAAACACAGTGAAAACACATTTTGAAACGACAGTACATTGGTTTTTGTACAAGTTCAACAAACAAACCGAGTTTTCGGCGCATTTCCGCGTTGTCAGCCAATGACGATTCAACAGCGTAGCTTAATATTTAGTGCACGGGCAGAAAATGCATATTGATCACTTCGTCTGAGTCCTGTAACTAAGCTTGTGCATTCGAAGGTAAGAAATCACCAGTCGCTCAGACTAATGGAGTCAAGATGGATCATTCATCATAGTTTACAGACCCAATCTGTCTACAGCCAACATGTTTACAACCTGTGTGAATGTTCGAACGTTAGTTTCCTGCCCTGTTTGTTTCTCCCTCGTTAAAGTGATGTCATGAGGTTTATAGTCAACAAGTTGTTTCAATTACTGATTTATTTTTAAAATACAACTGTCATAAGAAACAGCAAATATCCCTCACTTTAAGGTTAAATCATTGCCAGAGGCCAACTGAGATTAGGTCATTTTGAATCGACACTGAATGGAAAGGTAACTAAATCCAGTCCAGACTAATATACACTGTCCATCACACTTGCACACTTTTGCACTTGCAGAAGTGTTTTTGCACCGTCACTACTTTCAGAACAACTTCACCCTCTCACATATCGACATTCGATATTCAGAGAGAGGGGAGGAGGTGAGGATGTGTGTTACTGCAGGTTTTGGCTTGGTCCAGAGCGGGTGTGGCGTATTGTGTGTGTGTGTGTGTGTGAACGTGCGTCTGTGTGTGTGTGTGTGTGTGTGTGTGTTTTGGCTGCAGCGAGAGAGCCGGGGTGTACAGGTGTAGTGTCGGGCATTAATCCAAACCAGGAAATGCAGGCAAGACGCCTGCGCCAGCGCTCCAGTCCCGATAAGAAAGATATTTATGTGTCTTGTTTGCTTCTCTTCTCTCATTTGCCTCCCTCCTCTCCCCTCTGTAGTGGTGTCGGCGGGGCCAGTGTGTCAAATACGGAGAGCACGGCCCCCGGGCGGTGCACGGTCAGTGGTCGAGCTGGTCCCAGTGGTCCGACTGCTCCAGGACCTGTGGAGGAGGGGTCATGTACAGGGAGCGCTCCTGCAACAGCCCAAGGTATACACCTACACACACGCTCGCATAGTCTTCTAACGGGATTCATCAGCTCCCTTTGAATACTTTTGGATGGACGAATGAGCCAGACAGATGACAAAGTGATTCATGTTGTCATGTGGGGGTCTCTACTTTGTAAATCTGTGCTGCAGTTTGGGCCAGAAAGTAATTCTTGAAGGCCTCGCGTCCCAAAATCCTTCATCTCTGAACACCTGAAAGTGCTACCTGCCAGGTCTCTGTCAACAAAGACACACACACACACACACACACACACACACACACACACACACACACACACACACACACACACACACGCGCGCGCGCCTGATAGTGGCTCTCATCACTCTGGCTGCCTGTCCAGACAGACGATCGCTGCCCATGCTTCAGACAAGGAAATCTCCTAATAGCTTTGCTCTTTGCTCTGAAAGCTGCCAAGACAGTCAGCGAAAGTCCCCCATTGCTGCTCACTCACACAAACATAACTCTACATAATTCCACAGACCCAGATCCCACTGTGCATATCTCTTTGTTAGCAAAGGGCCCAGTGCTCGTTATTACGCACAAGTGAGAGATTCTCTGTCTTATAGTTTTGTTTCATGACAGACGCACAACCACATGTAAGTATTCCCCAAAACTCCCGGGAGGTGAACTCAATGTTTCTATGACTTTTACTGTTATTCAATACAAAGTAGATTCATTTGTTTCTTAGTTGCTATGATGAGATCAGATATGTGATTGTCCCCGCCTGCAGTTTGCTGCCCAGTTCCTTTTATACCAATACACTGGCCTTTCTGCAATGCAGTATTTTTTTTTACAGTATCAGTGATACATAAGGCAAAAGCAATTCGACAGAAATCTCAAATGAACAGGCGAGCAGTTCAGCAGCATCAGGATTTTGTGGATCGAGTCCAGCAGCAGGTCTTTACTCGCCTCGGCACATCGACTTCAGGTCACTTTTCGAGTGTCAGAAAAGCAAAATACAACAAATGTCAACAGACCGTTGAAAACGGTGAGGTTTCAAACAAAGAGCGCACTCATTCACTGAACAGGCACACACAGATGATCGATGGATTGTGACAGATCAACATTTGAATGTGCAACAATTCAAGTACAAACAGAGTCACCACACGTGCGCCATGCATATGCATCAGTGCACAAGTCCACGCCCACAGGATTGCGAGACTCAAATTCCACGTTAAGGTTTCAGCGTGATCATAACTAATGGCCGGCATCCAAGGCTGCTGCAGCAGGTTGATTGGTGAACACACTTCAAACCTCATCACGGAGAACATGCTGACTGCTCTCTCCTGTCAACGTCTGCCACAGTTCTGGGATTAGTCAAGGTAGATCATTGGCGCACGTCACGTCCAATCCCGACTTGCATGAATTTGGGCTCGCCTGCCTGTCGTGTGTGTCGAGGTGCACGTGCAATGATTTGGTCGTGACAAGGAAACCAGGGACACAGTGGCTCTCTTTGTAACAGCTGCATGCTGACATTGAGTCAAATGTGAGCCTGGAAAAAAAATCCTACTGATGTCATTCCTTTCTCTTCAGCCCGGCAGGCATTCACACAACCACCGCACTACAACAATACCGTGTAGTTTAATCCATAGACACTCTCATAACAGCACTCAAGGCTAACGCATGAACTGATATCTCAGGATCAGTTAGTGCACGCACTTGAGCGGCACTTACCTTAGGCTACAATGCCTCCATTAACACTTCATTCTTATACTTCAACAAGTTTCACATCTTTATTCGTCTACTTTCTGTGCCAACACTTCAAGTCTAGTGTGGCGCGAACTTGCCGTGTATCCACCTCCCTCATTTACCCGTCGAAAGTGCAATTGCAGAAGCATGTGCATTGAGTTCAGGACTCAGTTAAATTGTCACTTAGTCTCAAGTCTTCAACTCCAAATGGGAACGTCTTCACCGCCAATTAGGGCTCAAATTTAATTCAATCTAATTGCCCAAGAAGACCTTGTTTTTGTCTGCATTGGTTTGGTTCTTATTTAGGGAGATTGTGCAAAAGTATTCAGCTAATTTGCGTTTTGTTGCGTTGGTGGTGAAGAGTGTAATGAGTCTGATGTGGCACAGGATTCTTCACTAATGGTAGTTTCTCAGAAAAGCCGTTTTAAACTACAACCAGACATCAAGCGGACAAATAACTGTCAGCCTTTCAGTGTGGTGCAGAAAATCTGGATCTGCAAACTTAAACTGTGGCTGCATCAGGGGACTGTTGGGCCTGGGTGGAGCATTGCACTCTGCTGGAAGCTCCTCCATTTGATACTTTTCATTCTTAGTACTGCTCACATTTATACTGACTTGTCCAGAACTGTCCCAGATGGATTATTATGCTGCTAGCATTTCTCTATCTCCATTAAAAAAAAAAAAAAAAAATCAGTTTAACAATCTTTTGTCATTCTATCCACAACATCAAGTCAGATATTCACAAACTGTGTCCTCTTTTGCCCAACCACCTCATCACTGCTTACTAAGTAACCGGGCAGATACTGACGTGGATGTTCTGTCCGTCACAGCCGACTTGTCTCCTAATCCCCGTTGAGGGATCAAAGACGTGTACAGAGGCGGAGCGGCCCTCATATGATACACATTATACACCATGACTGGCAGAGCAAAAAGGGCCACAGAGCTCTTTAAAGCAGGTTCGCTGTCACGTCCGTTTATCGTTCCTGTGGCACTAAAGAGCAAATTGTAGCAGCTACTGGGTTGGAGCTGCTGAATGGGTGATGTGTGGGTTCAGGGGAGGCAGAGGTACGGGTGAAGATGGGGAGTATGGAAGATTAAATCCAATAACGCAGAGTCATGATATCATCGTCCGGCCCGAGAACCCTAATGTGAAATCATAGTATTGATAGAACACGCGCCCTCCACTGGGCGAGCTGAGCAAGCGCACCCGTCCCAGCTGCGCCACATCACCCTGAGTCACGTTGTCATCCCTGACTCACGGCATCCAGAATGTGCTCACCCCCATTAATCTCTGCAATTATGTCGGAACAGCCCCCTCTGCTCCTAATCTGAGCAGAGCGAGATGGATTACCCTCAATCTGACAGCTTGTCTCTCATGTCATCTTCACCCTCACCCTGAGCTGTCGGATCAGACCGGGTATCGCTGTCGGATCTCTGGAAAGATCATCGACGCTTGACACTTTTTCTAACCACGTTTAGACTCTTGTCAAATGTATGGTTGATAAACATTTTGAAATTCATGATATGGTGTTATAGAATGTATGTCGTAAAAATATGTATGGTTTTATGCAATTATAAAACCCTGAATTGTAGATACAGCACATTATCCGCCCCTGCTCACACCCATTCATCTTTTATGAGACGAGCATGTATCTGTCGCTCACTCGTGTAAAAGAGGTCCGGGGGGATCGGCCAGTTGAATCCCTCCGGTCAAGGAGTTGCACCGAGATGGAACCTGAATCCTCTCCTCTTCTGCTCTTGCTCCCTCCACCTCTCCCCCATCCCCCCGTAGACCACCTGCCAGATCAAACGCAGTCACCCTAATCCTCACCAACAAGCCGGGGAGATTAGGTTCACGATCTTGACCTGGTTTTTTTTTTGAAGGGAGCACATTTTGTCACACACTCAATTTGAAGAGAGTCGCGCGGGTGTGGGGGGGGTGGGGGGGGGGGGGGGGGGGGAA
>JAFBJT010056510.1:51396-88429 GCA_016785325.1 Chascanopsetta lugubris | reverse complement strand
AATGAAACATTTCCACACTCTGACACACACACACACACACACACACACACCCACACACACACACACACACACACACACACACACACACACACACACACACACACCATCATTGTCTTGTTCCCCCTCTCTGTTCACACAGTTACAGTGGAACTCCACATCCCTCCTCCTCCCGTTGTTCCAGCCCAGCCCCGGTTTTCTCTGCCAGTAATGTAAAATGCATCACTTCCCTCGTGTCCGACCATTTTTGATTTAGAGAAGCAAAGCAAAACTATATATATTTTTTTTTTTTTCAAACAATTATTACTCGAAATCCCTCGGCACCCTCTATTCGACCCTGGGTCCTGCAGCTCTATCACAGGACGTATCACCAGCCCTGTTTACTCGGTTTAACGGAGAGAAAACCCGACGAGAGTGTTTTTCTCGGAAAGCTCCCGTGCACCTCGCTGTTTTTGCCAAATCGCAGCCACGGAGGGAAAAAGAAAAAAAGAACCGTTCCCTCGAATAAATTTAGATCGAAATTGTGAGAACAGAATCTCCGAAGGAGGAAACCGTCCAAGAGATTGATGGTGTGAAAAGGGGAGGGGCCTCCTGCCACCCAATAAAGTCAAAGCTTAAGCAAACAAGTAAAACCCCCCCTCACCCCTGGCCCCACATCTTGGTCTGTCTGACAATTTATGTGTGTGTGTGTGTGTGTGTGTGTGTGTGTGTGTGTGTGTGTGTGTGTGTGTGTGTGTTGTGAGTTGCACACCCACACACACATGGGCTTCATACTGTGGGGTCCTGCCAACAGATGATGGTGAGCCCACCAATCATTGATGACAGACTACGGGGCCTCATGCCAATATTGACATGAACATTTCTCAATTAATGTATTACATTTCCCCAGCGTGGCGAAGTTCGGATGCACTTTTGAAGGCCAACACAGAAGTTCTCACCACACTGGTTCCCGGCGCAAAAATAAATATTGATTGTCCAAAATAAGCTTTGTTGCAGAGGCACATCTTGGATACTCACACATTCTGTTCACAGGAAGATCAGAGCCGGCTCCAGCCCCCTTTGGTGCCCGAGGGCTAGATTATGGTTTGGCAGCCCCGCCCCCGCCCCCGACCCGCTAACTTAAAGGTTTAATTATTGATCAAGCAAAACAAAACACACACAAACGCACCCTAATATAACATGATATTTTGTAGTGTATTTGATACTGCCTATCTTGGCCCTTGGAAAAGAGGTTCTTCATATCAATGGGATTTCTCCTGGTTCAATGAAGGTGAATAATAATTGATATTAAATAACATGAATGAGTTCCTGTTGCGGTTTTGTGCAAATATTTAGGCGGATACAAAGTCAGTCCCAGAGACTTATTACTTAGTGAACTATCACTATTATTAATTTCATTTATTCTTTTAATTGTTTTGGGGTATTTTTTTAATGAGGGCTTGCAACAGCACCCCCATCCAGCAGGTGGCACCCTAAGTGGCTGCCTACGCCGAGAGCTGTTAACGGACTGACGCGCCTTCGATATTGATTGAAAAATGTGTTATTCACCGACTACACCACATTACAGTTCATCATCACCTCAATAGGAAACGAGGCAACATGAAACACACTATCCTCCCTAATCCAGTTTTAATTTTCAAATATCATCACAGTTCCTAACCGGGCTATTTATTGCGTTGAAAGTCATGAAAGTCTCATGGACTTGATTTGAGCAGCGTCATCGAAGCACCATTAAAACATGTGGTACGTGATGAATGAACACGATGTGTTCACATGTTGACCCAGTTTCATGTTTTACAACTTTTTTTCTGCAGAGTTCTAGAACATTTCATTTTAATTGTAGGTGATATTAATATAAAATATTCATTTGACCCCCCCCCTCCACACACACACACACACACACACACACACACACAGCCATAAACAGCTGTTTCTACACGCCTGCCTCCACATCCGCAGAAAAGACAGAGAGGGGACTTTTGCTCTGCATGTGTAAATCCCCCCTCCTCCTCCTCCTCCTCCTCCTCCTCCTCCTCTTCCTCCTCCTTCACTGACACTTTTACAGGATGGTGACCGGTCAATCTGTCCATGAGGGCAACACCATCCCCCACACTTTTTCCCCCCCCCCCCCCCACACACACACACACGTGGGTCTACATTAAAGCAGCGAGCCCTTCCTGCATTATTAATGAAAGTTGTGTACCAATAAATAAACATTAATGTCTTTTTAATGGCTTCCAAAGTGAGACCTCCCGGGTGCTGGCTCCCTCTACAGACACTTGTTATTATCAGTCAGATAAAACCACACTCCCTGTGGTCAGGAGACTTTTTTTATTCATTGTATCTTAAATCAACACTTTGTCTTAGAATGAGTTGAGGGTCACTTGGTTTCCACTGAAGGAACAACAAATACATCTGAGTCAGTACGAGTCGGCACACAGGAAAAACAAACAATTCAAAAGAATAAATCACGATAATTAAAAATGAAAATATTAAATTATAGAATTAAAAATACGAAAGTTATTTGACATAGAAATGTAAAAAAAACTTTAATTGATGACACAAATAGATTATGAGCAATGTTTATAAGAATTGTCAGTGGCTATTTGAATAGTTGATTGATCTGTTGATCACATTTTCATTAATCAAAAGGAGAACAAATAATTAAAATGTATTGACAGCATTTTACCAAATAAGCCAAAGTGTATTTTGTTGCTATTGATGTTCCAAACAACTCATGAACTGAAAAAAAATCTAGTTTTTTTAAAAAGGCATTGCAAAAATGACTGAAAGGGGATTTGGTCTTTTGCTTTATCTTTATATTGACTGCACAATGTAATGACTTCTCATTAATGACTTCATCTCTCTCTTCATCTTTGTTTAGATCCGCTCTCACTGAGCAGTTAAAGTGCATGAAACATTACAAATAAATGAATAAAGTCCATTAGCAGTAAAATGTGAGGAGAGTTTCTTCATCCGCAACATAAACAGGAACTGAAAAGCTCTTCACGTTTCTCTGGCAGTCAGCAGTTCAGAGTCTGGAGGCGAAATAAGGTGAGGACACGTAGGAATCATAGAAATAAATGTGCATTTTCATTTGGTTTTTATGTAGAAAAATAAAACCCTAATGTATGTTTTCAGTGGTAATTAAGCATTTATTGTTACATGCGCATGTTTATTGGAGTTTCCCTGCACTGATTTATATCTCCTCCTCTCACAGTGATGTGTGTGTGAACATGTTTGGACAGTATACAGTCGGTCTGACCGACCGTCGTCCCTGGAGTTCACTGCTGAACATAAACACGAGCACTGAAATCCATTAAAAACATACAACCTCCTGCTGCTGCTGCAGGAGTTTATGTTGTCATAAATATTTAAAGATGGAATTTCTGTGTTTTCCGACATCAAAATATCAGATTTCTGTACCGAGACGGAATGCGAGTAAAAATACATATAGGAAACAAAATAAATGTGTCCTTCCTTCAGATTATTGGAACTGCTCCTCTCCTTTCAATCCAATGGACGACAGGCTGCTGTGTGAAAAGGTCGAGCTGAGCTGCTGTGGCTGAAGTCAAGCTGCAAAATGTTGACATTTCACAGAAAATGTGAGAAATACATTTCAATGTTCTCCCTGAAATCACTCGCACTGTTTTCACTTTCATTCAATTAGGTTTCGAAGCTGCAAATTTAATTTTGACGATTTCAACTAAACATTGGTTGGCAGGGAGGAAGCACATGCATCTTTGATTGTTCTTTATTTCAGAAAACACACACAAGTTTACATTTGCATATGCACACTCCTCTTTTAGGAAGATCAAAGGTCAAACTTCAGAATTCAAACTTTTCTCAGCTGCAAAGTGAAAACAGTGAGATGCGAAATCAACTAACTACATCGCGCTGCTGTTTCTGATGAACTCAAGATTTTGCCAGTGAAATGTCACAAAATATGAAAATGTTTCTATTTTTTTAAATTGCTGAAAACAGAACTCAAATTTACAGAAGTTGCAAATTATTCACAGATAAAAGAAAAAGATTTTGTACACAAAGCAACTTAGATATAAAAAGGATAGTATTTCTGTTTTTTTTATTTTTACTATTAAGTTTTATTTAAATCATATATATAATATTCATTACATTGCTTCAACCCATCTACTGATTACATTGAACATTGCTTCAGTTTGTGTTTGGTCAGCAATGTAGTCAATATTTATTTTAATCTGATTTCATTTTAAAATTGGAATTAAAATTCTTAAAATTAAAATGATACAATATGATTTTTAATTGTATCTAATTAAATGCAGCATTTAGTAATCAGTATCCCAACATTTCTACCACAATATTATAATTTTTATCAATAATGATTTTTATTATTATTATGATTATAACCAACTTAATTCATATTATGAAGCTTTAAACTGTGATTTTGACAAAATACACAATGTGGATTTCAAGGAAATTTTGGTTGGTTATGAGAAAATATGCGTGCCATACACACGCACACGCGCACACACACACACACACACACACGCACACACACACACACACACACACAGCCCTACATGCTAACTCCCATGTAAACATGCACACTCTGTTCTTTGCAGAAGGTCAGAGGTCTAAACTGACTGGTGCAGGGTGTAGTGTTCGTGCTTATGTGTGAGCATATGTGCATATGTGTGTGTGTGTGTGTGTGTGTGTGTGTGTGTGTGTGTGTGTGTGTGTGCGTGCACAACTAATCCAGGTGCTCTCCAGAAGGAAAGATAAAAATCTGTTGCATGCCTGCTCTTTAGTCGGGCCCCTGAATCTGCCATCAGGAGAGAGGTTGACCTCCGCGACCCGTCGGCCCGCCGACTTCAACGGGTGAGACTTTCATTCACAGTGTGAGAGATGAGGGGAGGGGGGGGGGCAGAAAAACCACATGTGGCTGCAGAGCAGAGCGGAGGAGAGGGCTGCCTGGAATTTATCTTCTTTAAATTTACACATCGTAAAACTCCGTAAACATGAGAGGAGCTTGATATGTTCATTTAACTCGTCTAATCACAGGCAGCTCCATGTTAATACCCCACAATTCCCCCACATCAATTATTCTAAATAGAAAACACATTGTTTTGCCCCCCCGACGACAGCCGGCCCTAACCCCCCACCCCACAACCCCCCCACCCCCAGAAACATGCTGCAGTAATTTGGGATTTTCATATCGTAATATACGACCGACTACGCAGCCTGAAAATTATACGGACGCCCGTGCTCGATTTCTTGTAAATATCTTAGCGATGCACATGGGACGAGCTGCAACAGCTTTCCTGTGTCTGTGTGTGTGTGTGTGTGTGTGTGTGGGGGGGGGGCTTACGGAAAACGTTAAAGATCGCTGCAATAACCATTTGGCTCAGACTGAAATTATGATGTTCACTTGTTTTGTACGTATGCATTTATTCACGCACACATTGTTTTAAAAAGCCCTGTAGTCGGCACTTTTTATTGGTCACAATAGAATTCTGTTACACAGTCTGCAGTTCACATGGAGCCGTGAGAGGTATGCAAGGGTGTGCGCTCGCGCTCACGTGTGCGTGTGCGCGCGCGCATGTGTGTGTATGTGTGTGTGTGTGTGTGTGCAGACCTGGCTTTGATTAGAGCCTGCATGATAAAATGGGAGGCAGCTGAAGGCATAGCTGGAGCTGGTTAGCGGCTGCCAACAAATGGAGAGAGACCAGGAAGATTTTTATCAAACGCACATGAACATTGGAGGAGGAGATGCCATTTACGGTTCCCAGGATGGCAACACACACACACACACACACACACACACACACACACACAGGGAATATGCAAACCAACGGGAGAGAGTGTAAGCGTGTTCATTTCCGAGTAATCACACAAACAACGGCGTCGTCCAGGGAGAGAGGAAATAAACAGCGAAAAGGGGGGAGAGCGGATCTGAGCGCCGGCCGCCCCGGAGAGAAGCTTGTGAAATATATAAACAAGAGGCGGCAATAAAACAGCAGTAAAACTCCTGTGAAACGCTATCGCCGACTTTTCCCATTGTGGCGTTTAGCCCCGGCAGTAATATGTCACGGTTTCATTCTGTCTCTAATCTGATAAGGCTTTATGGCTCTTTTTCGCTATTAGCGTCATCCATTGTCATTTGGGGTGGCACAACGGCAGCCCTGTGGCACTGACCCCTCACCGATCCCCCGTGAGGACCCCCACCCCCACCCCCCCGTCTGACAACTGAAGGCGGGTGGGCGAGCACATGAGTGATAGCTGAGGGCTTTGTGTTTTTTTTTCTTCTGTTTTTTGTACAGCTGCTCGCATACTCCAGATACAAAGAGAGAAAAGAAGGGTGGGAAGATCTTGTGGTGCGTTATGTCTCCCCCCAGAGGCCGGAGGATGTTTCACGCTTGCTGGACCTCCCTCTGTGTCTCTTCCTTTTTTCCTCGACGGCCCCCTCCGCCCTTTGTTTTTTTTCTTTTCACATTTCACCCCCGTGTCTCGCAAACCAAAGCAGACGCCACATGTGGTGCCGCTGACCTTTTACCGTGTTTGATGTTCCAGCGACGCTCCTCGAACAAGGTTTAGCCCGCTTTTTCACCACACGCTCTATTTGGCTTTACGGGGCCCAAGCGGCGAGGTTAATCTAATTTTTGCCATATATGTTTATTTGGCGGCGCATCCCGCCGAGGAATCCCCGGCTCCGACAATGCATCGGTCAGAGCCGCTCTTGAAACTGCGTCCATGTGGTTGTCATTAATGCCTTGTCGGCGTTTTCACGCTACAGTAGTGCCATGAAATCTTCTGAATAGACATATCTGCGCGGTCGGCGACTCGCCATGACCTGAGCCCTTTAGTCACTGATAAACCGGAGAGCGGGATACGATCTCTTTAAGCTACAGTAAGATGGTTTTTATTAGGAAGTGAGGAGATGAGGCTCCGCCTCTTTTTACCTTCACGCCGAAACCAACGCCGGGCTGGGACTCGGCTCCCCTGTGTTATTTCCTCGCTGAAATTAATAAGCATTTAGATCATGTTTCTCTATTATTAATGTGCAGGAACTGTACCACCCCCCCCCTCCTCCTCCCCTCTCCTCCTATCCACCTTCCTCCTGCTCTGCATTAACTGGAAACATGTTTCCACCGCTGATCGGTATCAGAGAGGACAGGCCGCAAGATTACTTTGGATCTCGGAGCTGCTCCTTTTTTTTTAAAATTTTTCATTCTGGACAGAAGATAAGGGCGGCTTGAGCAAACACGCCACAGAGCCACACTCCTGCCCGGCTGCCAGTGGAGGTTCACATACTTCTGCTGTTCCGACAAGCGCCGCTCCCGCAAGAAAGACAAACTTTTCAGAAACCATTCGATACACGTGCAGGTTTTGAGATTAGAGGCGGCCGTGTTTGCACAAGAAGCCGGGAATGAAAGGCAAATGTATTCGGCGCGGTCTGACCCGATATCGGCGCAGTGTAATTGTATATTCGGGCTGATGGATGTCAAGGATGCATTATAACGATTACAGCTGAAATGGCATGTAGAACACATTTAATAAAGCCACAAACGCTGAGAGCTTTGAACTGTTCTGCCCGGCGCTCCACAGTTAATGGCACTTAATGAAATAACACATGGCTCTGATTGACCACGGTAGAAAACTTCTCAGAGTCGAAGTGAGACTCCATCCAATTCTATTATGCAGCCACTTAATGTTCGGATTAACTCATTAGTCTGACAGTTAGCTGTCCAAAACCTATAAATACCGTCTAATTATTTTGCACATTTTAATTCAATTTCACAAATGATGGATTAGTATTATGAATATAATGTATGTGATTCTACATATAAATGGACATTTACATTAAAATGTACATATCACTTCATTAATAAAAGTGAGCAATTGATAATATAACTACATTAAAATAACATTATCATAATAATGATAGTTACGAATGTAATTCTCATTTTCATAATGACTATTATTGATATTATTAGTAGTAGTAGAAATAGTAGTAGTGTTATAAAAATGATTATGCTTTTCATTATTATTATCATTATTACTATTATTATTAACAGTAGCAGTATTATATGTTTTATCATTAGCAGTATTATCATTTTATTACATTTGTATCATTATTACATCTATTGTTTGTATTGCTATTGCTATTATTATTATTACCATCATCACCATTATGTTAAGTTGTAAATTAATACAGAACATGGGTTAAGATAAAATGGCTGATTTAAATAAACTGCAGGGTCAGGTCCCCATGAAAGAGGTCGTCGGCCATGTTGGTGCAGCAGGTGAGGAAGTGGTGGGTCCTCAGCTGTTTTGCATCACAGATAATGAGACGCTGCCCCGACCCCAGTGGTCGCTTCCACTCTGAAATTGATCGATGAGAATCCCCCTCTGACCCCGATCTGGCGTGTGTGTGTGTGTGTGTGTGTGTGTGTGTGTGTGTGTGTGTGTGTGTTGGGTGTGTGTGTGTGGGGGGGGGGGGGGGGGGGGGGGGGGGGGGGGGCTTCGCATCGCGCTCACACATCTGGAGGAGAGATCACTGAGTTTTCTGGAAGAGGACGTGACCAGGCTGGGCTGTGTGGCCGCGTTTCTGCCAAGCCACCAAAGCTGCTCACTTCCTGCACAACTTTCCATCGGGGGGGAAAAGCTGCCGGCGATGCCTGACATTTCACGGTCTGCTGATGTACGAGCTGCGAGACGCGCACTCTAAAATAGAAAAATGAACTATTTGTGTTTGTTTCTTGTTTGCGCCATAAACATGCGGCAGTGGCAGCTGCGAAGTCACGGAACTAAAAAAAAAAGCACAAGTTGGTGTTGGGAAACCCCTTTTTCATCCCTTTCTTTTGAACATCAGACGCAGTAAATCCTGCCTCTTTATGTCTGTCAGGGCTCTTCCTGTGTGCAGAGGCCCTTCCTCAATTCCCAAGATGAACACCCCCCCCCCCCATCTGATGATTTACATCTGCTCTTTTTACGGGAATGTCACTTTTGCAGAAGGAGGCTTTAGGTAAAAACACTATTAGCAGGAAGTTATCGGCTGTTTTTGCTCCTCGGCCCCTCGGAGCTGCTCCTGCTGCTGCGAATCACTGAAGAGTCCAACAGCTCAGATAATGGCAATCGATGCTCCTTTCATTGGCACAGGCATCAAAGTGTAACACCGGCGCGGCCCATGTTAAAGTTCCCTCACTCGGAAAAGTTTCGTTTCCACCGTTAGCGGTCGACTCTTAACGGTGCAGCGTGTACGATTTGGTGACAATCTGGTGGTGAAGTTGCATGTTGTATCCATCCATCCAAATGTACGATCTCCTGAATCTATGACGCTCTTTTCACATGAGCCCTTTAATGTATATTTACATCAGGAGCGGGTCCTCTCTATGGGGGCCGCCATGTTTTTACAGTATCCCAGAGCGGACATACTAAACAACTAGGCACACTAGGCAACCATGGGTTTTCTTGCATGCTGGAAAAGGGAAGGGTGAGGTGAAGGATAAACAACATGCAACTTCACCGGGAGATGTCACTAAATCTGACACACTGCACCTTTAAGGGTAATGGGAACAAAAATACATTCGGGTGATTCTGAAAATGTCAGTGAGTTTTGCAGTATTTTTTTCCACCTATAGCAGTGACAGAAATCTTACACACTGCACCTTTAACAAGTTTTACATCACAACTAACAAACAATCCTATCTTTGTGAGGCTTAAAGGAATAAACACAGCAAAGAGAAAACTTGAAATAGTGACTTTCAGCTCATCCTCTGCTCGTCGCAGCAGGAGTCTCCCTCGCTCCGTTCAGCTCAGTGAGTTAAGGACCATGAATATCAGCAATTAGGCTTTTTAGGTGGAGCATGTGTGATCACCACATTCGTCCTCAGTCCACCGGCGAAAACAAAAGGCTGAATTCTCCTCCAAACGGTCTGGTTCCACTTTCCGTAATAAAACCTCATTTGTTGCCGTGCCCAGTTAAAGTCCAAATAAGAGGCTGGATATCGTGTTCCTGTAAAATGTAAAGGTGCTCGCAGCGCTCATGGTGCATGACTCATGAAAACAGCGAGTGATTGGGAATTTATACGCCAGTGGTTATTGTTGATTATGTGCATTGTGCGTTCTCCTGATAACACTCTTTGCGGGACAAGTATCTCTAATCAACGTGTGTGTGTGTGTGTGTGTGTGTGTGTGTGTGTGTGTTTGCCCTTGCACACACTTGCACAATTAATAAAGTATGTTTTCTTCCTTCCCTGCAAAAGACGTCACTGAATTAACCTACGACAACAATGTGCACTCAACACCCGCTGTCGCACCACTGACAAACAACACCCACTTTCAATTAGGCCGACATCAAGCTCCCAGCAGGAGGCGCTAATCGAGGCTGTTACGAAGAGGGAAAAAAAAGAACTCCAAATGGATCCAAATTCCGCCTCTTGTTGTTTTGTAGCGTCGAGTCAAAGATCCCATCAAATGTAAAGGTTCGGTGTGCGTTCGCCAATTTACAGCAAATATACGAAGGCCCACTCTTTCCATCGGCGTTTTCAAAGCATACCTTCTGTTTTAGATCAGCACTGACACAACCCACTGTTACCGTGATGAATGGCCGACGTAAAATAGAGCCGAAACGTTCGTTTTTTATGAGCCGTGGAAATTTACAAATCAAACACACTTTGGCGAGCGGCGCCGATGATGTAACGTACGCAATCTGCGACACTGATGAAGTCCTTTAATGCGCGGCACACGCGTCGGTATTTAAGATTCACGTCACATGTCCGCGAATCACTTCATTAATCTCCTGTCATCGGCGTTTAAAAGAATCCATTAGGGGCTAATTAAAGACAATTAGGGAGCGCCAAGAAATGATCTTATGATGCATATACGAGCAGATGACTTCTCAGAATCAGCCCGGCGTTCGTTGCAATTACGGTGACAGCAAATAAGTTAATGTCACTAACAGGTAGGTTCAAGAAGTTCTCAGCCTCAGCAGGAGAAACATTACAGGGGAACACACTCCAATTCCAGCAGTGTCACCATTGACTCCAATGCTCTTTGTCCACCGATGTATAAGCTTCGATATCCTGCACATCACACAGTCCACACATACTCTTCAAAGGCTTTGATAACGTTAATAAAGGTGCAGTGTGTAAGATGCGGTGACATCGTGTATCCATCATCTCAGCCATCCCTCGAGAGCATTCAGGAGAACCTATAGAGGCTCTTGGTCGTCATTAAAGCTCAAAGGGAATAGAGTTTATAAGTACGTTCAGTCTGTACTCCTGTAAAAACATGGCTGCCCCCGTAGAGAGGACTTGGTCCTGGTGTAAATATGCATTATAGGGCTAAATCTAGAGTTACGTATGAAGCAAGTCATATATTCAGATATTTTAAAAAAAAATCTCGACAGAAAATATGACCAGAATTTTACACACTGCACCTTTATATAATTCACAGCTTTGCCTCAAAGTAGGATTTGACCCCTCCTGATTCAGGGTCAGGGCCGTGAACTTTTTGAAACACCCCCCTAAAGGTGCAAGATGAAGTGACATCTACATGTAGTATATCTGACTTCTATCTGCAGCATGTGGGGCAGTCGCACAGATCCAGCCAATCAGAGGGCGGCTGAGGGGCTGAGGGAAAACAAAGGTCGGCGTGCTGCGGTGGAGCTGCGACCACATAATGAAACATCCACATGTTCTGCTAATTTGCTTTTATTGCGCTACCTAAATGGGCTTGCATTTCAGTGATGCGTGAAAAATAATAAACACTGAATTGAAACGGGGGGGGGGGGGGGGGGGGGGGTCACCATCGCCCTACAACCCCCCCCCCCTCCCCCCCGCCTTCCCCGTGTCTCTTTTCGTTTCCTCAGTCTTGTGACCACATCGATGCTTTTCCAATTAGGGGCCACAGAGTCTGGAGCAGTCGACTCACTACAGCACATATGCACTGCTGCTATGAATGATGGAGGCCTGATGATAATACAGGCGATACACTGAGCTGAGAGAGCAATTACAGCTGCTGCTGCTGCTGCTGCTGCTGCTGCTGTACCACAAATAGCCACTGTAAAAATATGTCTAGAACTTACGGGAGGAACCACACAGCGTCGAGGAATTGGGTGAAGAGGAGGGGAGGAGGAGGAGGAGGAGGAGGAGGTGGAGGTGGAGGTGGAGGTGGCGGAGGAGAGGGAGGCCATGGCAGGAGAAATGTGGGGGGGGGGGGGGGGGGGGGGGGGGGGGGGGGGGGGGGGGGGGGGGGGGGGGGGGGGGGGGGGCTGTGCGGCATTATTTGAAATGGAAGCGGAGACTGTTGCCAACTTCTCCCAACTAGGCGTTCGATAAGCCCTTGAAACGAACGGCCATGCAGATGTGATATCGACCCCCTCTCCCCCCACCCCTTCTCCCCCCGCCCCCCCATCCCCATCACTGATCAGCCTTTTAATGGATTCGCTGAAATTGCCCCTGAATTTACACACTAAACGCAGCATAACCAGGAAACTCAGTCAATCCCGCTGTTCCAGTCATGAGTTCATCTCTCATCTCACACACAGTAAATACGCACATGGAACACACGACACAGCGTGACTGTGTGTGCTCCCATCCGAGTGTGTTTTGTGACACCGTGCACATGCCCACCCATGTGCCTGCTCTGCAGCATGTGTGTGTCGGTGAGTGGAGGAGAGAGAGAGAGAGAGAGAGAGAGAGAGAGAGAGAGAGTCTGGAGTTTAAAAGGTGTGATTTATAGCGCTTTGCAGGTTATAACTCATTTCAAACTGAGTTTGCTGCCGGTGCCATCGCATCCTCCCTTAATGCCCTTGACAGGATGGAAAGCACAGCCCATGTTCCATGTCTAAAGATAGACATTTTGGGGCGGGACTCTTTGCATCCCAGCTTATAAATTATCCTACATGGAGGGAGGCGAGTCGATTGTCCCGAGAAGACGATATACATTTTTTATTTTATTTTATTTTCTTAAACAGGGCAGACTGGCATTCCTAGAAAAAAAATGTCTGCCAGTGGCGTGCGACTCATATGGAACATGGAATAATCATTTGAATGGACGTCAAAGTTGGAATTCCAAAGACTCTCGGGACGAGGAGTAACTCAGGTTGGACAATATAGAAATTCTAGAATCACGTGCTACTGCGGCATGAGGCGCCGTTCACATGTTTATTCATGGTTTGGCATGACTCATCACAAAATATTGATGAGTCAGAGCAACAGCCTGCAGGAGACCAGTCCACTGGTAGATGGGGGTTTGAGTTTGTGCCACAGACAGAACAAGTTGCCCGTGTCACATGTTTTCACCATCACACATGTTCATTAGAGCAGGTCGACAGTCTCACACGTTAAGGAAATGCCCTCTGGTTTCCTCTTGTTGTCCACAGCTCCAGCTCCTGTTTTCACTCCTTTGCCTCGACCCCTCCCTCGCAGGAAAGCCTCGCACCGCTCTGATTGGCCAGCTTGTTGATTCTCACGTTACCAGGTGATGTAGGTGTAGCCCTGTCTACAAAGTCACATCAGCTACGATGCAATTCAGAATGAAAATTGAAGATGAGGCCTCTGAAAATGTGGTTTCTGTGTTGGAGTGCGCCCTCTGCTGGCCTCTGTTGGGGTAATTTGACTTGGAGCAGCCTCTGCGTGCATAGTTCGACCACCCAGAGAACCCACCAAAGTACAGAAAACACTAAATATATCTAATAACGCAAATGTCACGTATAAAGCCAATTAGTCGAATATTTCTCCAACTACGCCAGCCGCACAAATCAGCGCTCGCAGGCCATGAATCAACTTTAAACGAGTCCGTTCTCCGCGAGCGCGAAGAAACGACGGCGTTAAAAAACGGCAATTAAGATCCCGCGGCGAGCGGAGAAACACATGCGCGACCATTTCATCTGAATCGTCCCAGATGTGAACTTTTCCAGCCGTCGCCGGTAGCCACCGGCGGAGAAACGCTCACTAGCCAGGTGATTTTATTCGTCGCTAATTAAAGGCTAATTTACTATCTATAAATAAAGCTGATATAGTGCTAAACGGGGCTGGCACACGTCTGTGGCCCGAGGCCTGCAGCTGTGTGTTATCAACAGCGCCGAGTGTACAGCGCTCGCCACGGTGGAGCTTGACCGACCGAGGCTGCACGTACGGCTGCACGTACGCTAACGTGTGTGCACGTGTGTGTGTGTGTGAGTGTGTGTGTGAGTGTGTATTAAAAAATGTATCTGCTCTAAATTACCAGAGCTGGGAAATAAGCTGTTTTTGACCAGAAACGCCGAGGCCTTGCATTAAATTGTTTTAATGAATGCAGGTCAGAGCCTGCACTTAAATTCGATGTCTCTAATATTCTGCAATAACTCTGCCTCAGCCTTACGCCATGATGAAGTGTCTGCCTGCGTGTGTGTGTGTGTGTGTGTGTTTGTGTTTTCAGGGGTGAACGAGGTCGATGATGCCCTGACGCAGAGTGGACCGTTTCGGTGTTTTATGCCCTGGACGTTGGACGTGCACCTTATTAAGCAGACAAACACAGCCAGCCACAGACAGCGTGGCACTCCATGACTCAGCAGTATGTCTAATTTCTCAGCACATTACGGAGACGATGGCCCTGCAGGACTCCAAATGAAAAGCCTAATGTCCCGCTATTGATTTTCCCTCTTTTAAATTGTACCTTATTTATGGCTCCGTCCAACTTTTTCCCCCCCATTTTTTCTTCAAAAACAGAAAGTTACAGGGGAGTGCGCGTAAGCAACAGGCGAGGAGGCGCCAGCAGGTGGATCGACAGCAAGGAAGACAAACAGCTGCGGGGGGATGCGCGCACGCACACGCACACACACACACACACACACACACACGCAGTCATGGAGAGAGGAGCGATGCTTCAGCTCCGTCTCCGTAATAAGATCCGCTCGCTTCCTCCACACACTCCTGAACAGCGAGAGCTGCCATTCTTCCTTCCTCCATTTAAAGCCTCTGAAACCGATAACTGCAGGGGGGCGTGGCCTCGCTCTCTGACAAAAGGTTTGGCAGCGTCTCGCATCTCTGAGGAACAAGTCATTGATAGAGTCCCGTTTCTCTGCCGCGTTATTAAAGGTGCAGTGTGTACGATTTGGTGACATCTAGTGGCGTAGTTGCATGATGCAGGGCTCTCCCCAGAAAGTTGACAGCTGCAAGACGGCACCGGCTCCTCCCCCTTCCCCTCCCCCTCCCCCCCACTCCTTCTCCTCCTCCCCGGCACACCAACCATCCAGCTGGTGGCGACGCAGCATCCATGCTGCCGTGGGTCGGAAGGTCAAATGCCTTGCTCAGGGGCTGCCGTCAAGAAAAATGACAAGGCTCGAGATCCCCCAACCCCCACCCCTGGATTTGAACCATTGACCTTCTGCAAAAAATAAAAAACTCACTTCCTGTTTTAGGAAATGTCAGACAGAGAGGTGGCCTGTTGTTGCCGTGTACAGTAGATTGTCTTCCACCTCGGAATCACACTCAATTTGTCGGCCCAGATTCTGCACGGCGATATCCAACACTCCTGACCTTTTCCTGGGTGTGTTTTCCAGTATAGTCCACAGCCACATGAGAGAGGAGGCGAAATACAGAGTCGGGAAATCTGCAGAAATCCATTTCAGCGCGGTGGAAGAGCGCCGTGTGTATCACACAGATAAAAAACTAAGATGGGGAGAGCTTACGGCAGAGTCAGTACTGTAACTGTGTGCATGTGTGTGTGTGTGTGTGTGTGTGTTTCTGCGTGTCCTTGTGTGTGTCGCGGGTGCGAATTTGCCCGCGACAACATTTAGCGCGAGTTCAAATGACCCCTAAAAGCTCGTGCGGGGTCATGTGATATTTGCACAGCCCCGTCCAAATTAGTCGCTCCTATCTCCATCTGTTTCGCGCTGCGTTCACCTCGAATGGGGAATTGAAAAGTGAGAGAGTCCAGCTGCATGCATTTAGAAGGCATGGCGCAGGAAGGTAGAGCCAGTACACTAGCCCCACCCACACCCACCACCACCTCCTCCTCCCTTGTCCACCCCCCCCCCCCCCCCTTGTCCCCCCCCCCCCCCCCCCGAAACCCACCTGCTTTGTCCCTGTTAGCGTGCCAATTTGTCTCCTCTGTCCGCCGCACAAACCCCGAGTCCAACAGAGCGTCTCCTGTCTCCGAGAGCGTCTGGCACAGTCAGCAGGTTGATTCATGGCCTGATGCACATGTACGTGTACTGTGTACATGTAAAAAAAAAAAGTTCCAATGCAAATAAATATTCACCGATCCAACACCTGGAGACGCGCTGAGGCGATCTGCTCTGTTCAATTAGAGCGAGTGGAGGAGAGGACGTGGCGGCGGACGTGATGGTGAAGTTAGGAGACGCACTGCAGAGCAGAAAACACTGGAGCTGTGCGGGAGATTGAGATGTGTTCATTAGGGTCCGAGCGGTGGGGGGAGGTGCAGCAGGTGTCCAGACTGAAGTTAGGAGCGTGTCAACTCTGAATTCATTAGGTCGTGTGGTTTGGTAATTCAGCAATTCTACCGTTTCATTCGGCAGATGCTTTTGTCCAGAGCAACATACATTTGAGGGTGGATGGAGAGAACAGGAATTGAACCCACAACCTCAGGCCATACATCAATACAACAACACAAATACGACTAAAGAATGTTTATGGTTAGAGTTTCAATTTCAGATGTGGCGTGTCCATTATAGTGACATCTTGTGGGGAAGTTGCGCATTGCGCACATGCCAAGTTTGTTTACGTAAAAAGTAAACAAGCATACATTTCGATAGCCAGGCTGTAATCCTTGTGTTACATGATTAGATTTACATGGTACATACACACACACACACACACTCACAAAATAAAACTGTTATTCATTATGGTGGCAGTGTATGATTGTGAGTGAGAGTCATGTCGTGCGTCTGCGGAACAGTGCCCACGTTGCTCTCAGATACTCTTTGTTTATTTTCAGACTCTCTTTGGGGCACCAAAGGCCGAGCACTCGCAGAGCGATCACAGCCCGGCTCAGTCACAGGTGTCTGAAAGGAAAAAAGTCCTTGGAAAGCCAGTGTTTACATAGTTGTGTAACCAGAGAAACACTTTGACCTGCCATGTGCACACGAGTGTCACACACAATATCCCGGGTCCATGTTCGTCCGAGCTCAGGCATCAGCGGCCGACGGCGAAGCCAAATCATGACAACACAAGGCAAACAAATCCAGGCTGCCGACGCCAAGGCTGACACCCAAGGCTTTCCATCACTGTACCACTCACTGCTGCTGCTGCTGCTGCTGCTGCTTATACGTCTTTCAGAGACTTTTGTAAATATGTGTTCTATACCTCAAGGAAAACAGGTATTTTTTTAATGGGGAATTCTGGGTTGAAAAGTAAAACCAGTGCCGTTTTCAGGGGGCAACGTGACATTTCTGCTGAGTCGTGGTCACCCTCGGCGACGTGACAGAAACGCTGACCCCGTCCGTCAATCCGGCCGCCGCCTCAGCTTTCTGGAGCCAATTCAAAAGCCGCCGCAACTAGACGACGGGCACTCGGGCCTCCAGTCATTAACCTTATCACGCGTGTTTAGGCAGCGAGCCGGGGCAAATGTTGCAGCTGTAATCCTCTGCAGAATAATCCAGAGTTTCAGGTGCTTTAAAAAACTAACGGAGTAAAGAAAGAAAGAAAGAAAGAAAGAAATAACTCTCCTCCTCCCCGGCAGGAGTGGTTCTGGCCGTTTGGAGAGAGCAGTAAATCTCACAATCTCAGAGGAAAACCAGCTAATTCTTCCAACATCACTCTGCGCCCTCCACCCTGTACTGAATATTAATCAGCCAATGTTCCCAGTATCAAGCTGGCATCCTTTCCAAACAGATGATGGATGAAGCATCGAATAGACCGGCTCTCTCCTCCTCCTCCTCCTCCACCTCCTCCTCCGCCGCTTCATCCTGATAGAAGAAAATGATTTATATTTGGACTTGTCTCTGATATTAATTGTCTTTTCACTTTGTGCTTTGGCCTTTCTCTCATTCTATAGACTGAGGCACGTACCCGCTTCCTTTTTCTCTCAGTCCTCCGTCTCTCATCATCATATCGGAGAACATATGCTGCCTCTCTCTTCGTGAGCGCCAAACATTGATTTATTCATGTATTTTTGATGTTCTGTACATTGAGTTTTTGGATCAATGAAAACAGCAGTTCCTCCGTGAAGTACTTTGGAAGTCCAAATCATGAAGTGAACTGCAAACATACGGTCGCACACACATACAACCACTTCAAAGAGAACTAACGCCCTCACCCTATAAAATAAATGTAATAATATCACGTTTAAAAAAAAAAAAAATCAAAGATAGATGACATGCGTATATTGATCAAAAGTAATGCTAATTTGAAAAATTGAAATAAAATCAATAATGTAAAATACTCATTTGAAAACAGCACCAATGCACAGCACTGCATGGTTCAGTTCAGAGTGATCGGACAACAGGTGCTATTGACATACACGTCGATAGGAATTCAAGGTCTACTCAAACGAAGCCATATTATCATATGGGGTGGTCCACGTGTTTCTTTTACAGTTATAGAAAATAAACCCAGTTTACATGAGTGGGTGGAATCTTCACAGTATCCACCGCCTGGTTTACAAAGATGAATGTCCTTTGTGTCAGCAGGGGAGCGAGTAAGAGGCAAACACACTGTAAAATGACATAAAAAAAGGGGGGGGGGGCCTTGCTCATTTTCCACTGACTGATTTGTTGTTTTTGTTGATTCTATTTTTCTTATAATGTGGCAGAGTTGTTATGTTGTTGTTGTTGTTAAAGCATTTCTTCACCATTACATTTGCTTGCATGTTACATCACATGCGGCACTACCTTGCTACATAATCAACCTATTCAGCCGCACTCTCAAATGGAGCCGAGGTATAATTAGTGTCACTGGATAATAACTGTGGGTGGGTAAGTAATGACACACCAATCTAACAGGGCTGCACACGGACTGTATTGTGAAGACTGTCAAGGTATTCGAGTGGAGAAAATGTTCGATATGGTGCTGTTGAGTAAGTAGCAAGAGGCGCTTTGTATTAAGGTATAAAGGAAACTAGCAGAGAAGTAGTACAGCTGCTGATGTCAGGAGTATAAATGCATGTATTGAACAATTATGCTTTTAAAATTTACTTCCAGCACCACACTGTCACGTGCCCTTTTGAGTATAGCAAGGTGATCCGTGTCGATATATTTCCATTATAAGATGTTATTTTATTTTAATTTTTTTAATCGTCGCACAATGGCTTCATCAACAGAGAAACCACAGCAGCAAACTTGGTATTCGACATGCCAGAAACAAGTCAAACCCTTGGATTTCAGGAAGTGAAATCAATTTCTTGTCTTTTTTCAGTTACGACCGTCACACTGAATAAATCAATCAATCAATTCCATTTTGGTTCTTGGAGTGTGTTTGCTTTTCAGGGTTTCAACACAGTGTGGAAGATTTAGTGGCATCTCATGCAGTTGAATTCCTCTCATTCCAATCTTCATTTCCGAGCATGTCGAAGGACGTATGGCAGCCCTCAGTTATTTTGACACTACTGTTACAGAAAGAAAAAAAATCCGTAGAAATTCAGCAGAACATCATCCAGTCATCCAACACTGGTAACATTCAGGACTTCCACACAGGTTCACACCAAGCAGCAACCTCGGGGTCTGACGGACAGGGCAAGTACGAAAGTGGAAAAACTTGCAGTTCACATTGTGGCCACTTGAGGCTGGCTCCGAATTGAGTCAATCCCCATAGACTCCCATGTTAAAATGGTCAACTTTAGGGGTGACTTAAAAAATATGTTTAAAGCCTGGTACAAATAACAGTTTTGGTCTCAATCAGTCACATTTGTTACCGTGACAACAGGACAACTTGTTTATTATTCTATAGGAAATTTCGCATAATTAAGGGGCGTGGCCTCTTGAGTGACAGCTGGGCCGACCTAGCAAGTTCTGTGGATGCTGCGACAGCAGTCTACCTGTGCTCCGCCCCTTTTGCCCATTTTTGGATGAACCAGGAAGTAGGAGGAGTTAGGCATCGGCAAGATGGTGAAAATTGAAAGCGCCCACTACGAGCCTCATAAGCGCTCGTTACATACACTATGTTTTACGTGCAGCCGTTAGAAAATATCAGTGGATATTCAAAGTGGTGTCAGACAAAACGGTTTTGTGAATAAGAGAATCTGACACCACGAGAAGATGACGCAACATGAAAAGCAACACAAGTAGGGTTATTATTATGTTTGTTTCTTTAAGGTGTGACCATGAATAAACCAGACCTCACCTGCAGGTCTGTGGCACGGACCCGGTCTGAACACAAACTACAAAGCCGCCTTCATCTTCAGGCCTCGCTACAAAAGCGACTTTACTGTTGGAATTCGATTAACATGTCAAATTTAAAGAAAGCTTATCTCCTCCAGCAGATATAAAAGAAAAAAAAAATTCCCGGCAGATTTATTATGACCAACCTTTTCTTTGAAAGATGAGATACTGAAGTAATGAAAAAAAAAAAAAAAAAAAAGTTTCGCGACACTGCTCCTTTGTTTCACTTTTATCCGTGTCTGCCTGCTCGCTGTCAGTCGGCAGACTTTACGGGCGGATCCTCCACGCCTTCCCCGCATTCCTCCAGCAACCTGATGATTTGCAGAGCTTTGATAAGTGACTCTAAAGAAGACGGATAAGACTTAAGGAGAAAAAAATAAAAAAATGAAACCATCAGAGTCGTTTATGGCTCTGACCTTTCGCTGCGCAGACCGCGCGCTTTATTATCCCTCATTCCAACTCATTAGGAACAACGCCTCGACCTGACATGTGGAATTCTTCACACACGCCCGCAAAGACACAAATGCACATTCCGGGGACCTGCGGTGTGGTTATTAGTCTGGCACCGGCGGTGGGAATGACATCACGAGGCAGGCGGCGGTAAACACCCTTGATTGGTGGACAGCTGAGGCTGCCAAGAAGGTGGGGCGTCGGCGTAGGTGGTCCGCACACCCCGCCCCCCCCCCCCAAACCCTCGCTCCAGTCCTGCCCCGCAGCGAGTGAAACGAATGAGTGGCGGCGGAGTCAAACGAGCATGAGCTCCACTGCTGGGACTGATTAGTGCACTTAGTGCTTGTTGTGTTTGTTTGAAGAGACGAGCCTCACATCTCCAAATCCCACTAGAACTGAGACCATTCATCAATTGTAATCTATTATAGGAGCTTTTTAGCTTTTTATAACTGTCGGTTGTAGGTGCAGTGTGTACGATTTGGCGACCTCTAGAGGTGAAGTTGCATGTTGTATCCATCGCCTCACCCTCACCCTTCTGAACATGCAGGAGAACCTGTGGTGGACTTCAGTTGTCATTCAAACTCAATAGATGTTGAGTACGTCGACTTTTACTACAGTAAAAAACATGGCTGCCCCCGTACAGAGGTCCCGCTCCTGGTATAAACATACATGAAAAGACTCATTTAAGGGCAACAGAAAAAAGATACAACATTTAGGCGATTATACATTCAGGAAAATGTCAGTATGTAACTGTTTTGTAAGATTTTTAGAAGTGACTAAAATGACAGAAATCGTACACACTGCAACTTTAACGGAACTGACATAACATACACTGACACAGACATGTCTTTTTCACATTTGGACTATTTTTTCTGCCAATTCAAATAATAATGTAGAGCTGGACATGTATCACAGACGGGTGGGTTTGTTTACAAAGTGAAACACTGCTCTGTTTAATTTTTCAGAATAATTTATGCTTGTGTGTGTGTGTGTGTGTGTGTGTGTTCATGTGTGTGCTCTCCACATTAACATATCCGAATGGATTCTGTAAGTCTGGCTTTCAGCCTGCTGCGATTCACTACAGTATAATTGTGTTGTCATTTTCACGAGCTTATCCTGCAGCAGCTCAGTGAGCTGGAACCGAGCCAGGAGAGGTGTTACACACTGTACACTGTGATGAGAGCTCACACACACACACACACACACACACTTGTGTGTGTGTGTGTGTGTGTGTGTGTGTATAACACTGTACACCTGCTGTGTGTGTGTGTGTGTGTGTGTGTGTGTGTGTGTGTGTGTGTATAACACTGTACACCTGCATTTGTAATTGTTATGTATGAATGAACAGAATCGCCATGCTATTGACCTTTGACCTCCCAAATCAGTTAATTTGTGAGATTTATTCGTCCAATATTTGTTTTTCAGGCCTGATTATGAGATTATTCGGTGATAACTGTGCTGATAACTGATATTTGATAAGAGGCATTTGAAATAAAAATCTTTATAGTATATTTTAAAAAATCCCCCAAAAACCTGTTGATTGTCAAAATGGAAATGTTCCATATTAGATGCGTTAACTATTATCTATGTGTTGTGGGAGGGAGGGACATTCAGTCACATATAAAAGGTGACCAGGAGGGAGAGACTCCGCGGCAGCACAGCCATGACAGCATCACATTTTATACTTAATTAACTTTATCAGAGATCATTAAAATTAAAATCTGATAGAGATAAAGTGAAAAAGTCAAAACACTGCCCCCTGACGACCGGCCGGGTTTATCATGAGTTGACCCCTTGTTCACTGCCAAGAGGGAATTTCCTCCAGCTGTTGATGAGCCGTTTCATTGACAATATAAAAAGCAAATAATGGGAAGAATAAAAGATTTTGTATGGTCGCAGTGACTTTGACCTTTGAGATACAAAATCCCCCCCAAACGATTTTCACATTGCAAAAACACACTGTGTGTTCACACAGCAGGTTTGCCAATCGACCACCAAAAGTTCCTTTTGTGTCCAAATAAAATGTCTTTCCCAAATAAAGATAAAATTAATAAAGTGAAAAACATGAAAGACAAGTTTGAATTAGAATGATTTTTTAAATCTAAAAAAAAGATACAATAAGAAGGTGATTTTTTTCAATAAGTTCCATTCAATGAGATTGTCATCTAATGTTATCTAATGGTAATAAAGGGAATTTCTGAGGCAGTGATGTCATCAACTAAATCGACTAAAATCTAAAACATCGAAATCCATCATCAGATATCATATCTACGACACTGTCCAAACATCTCATCACTGGCTGAGCAACCGTCTCATCTTTTAAATGTTAGAGACAAAAAATAAAATAAAATAAAGATGACTCGATCATTTCCCAGACGTTCTAAAGTCTCTGCTTTTCTGCGTCCGACAACATTACAACGTTTCACACCGATGTGAAAGAGAAAAACATGGCGAGCTTGTTACGGTGCTGTAACAGAGCCGCAGGAGGACATCTGGCCAGGAAGTCCTCTGGTGTGAGCGATGACCTCATGTGACTGTCGGACTGATCGGGGCTGGCGGTGAAGGCCCGATGGACGTGGACCTGGGGAACAACTCTATCATAAGAGCACGTGATAATAAGAGCTTTTATCTCTGTGTAGAGACGAAAGTGAAGGAAAACACATAATGGATCCCACGTGTCCGCGCAGCACATGTACCGAGAGTTAGCTAAAAGAGGCTAAAGCGCGGCGCGCGAGGACAAAGTGAAAAGCTGGAGAGCCCGGCTCTGCGCCTTTCACTTACGAGGAAACAGAACACAAGCGAGGAAACATTCTGTTAATGGAACCGACCGCAGCTCCAGAGTTTATAATTCTGTTCCGTGACTTGGTGAAACTCTCGGAACTCCTTCAAATTACACTCGGAAATATACGCAGCGAACATAACTCGCCTGATTCCTGCTGTGAGCGATTCTTTAAAGCTCCTCTTGCAAAAACAGCCTCAGTCTCAAGTATCTGGAGACACCCCCCCCCCCCCCTCTTTCTTCTCAGGCCCACTCAGGTCCAGGGGGTTGGAGGGGGGGGGGGGGGTCTGAGGAGCCCGGTGCTGGTGTCGGTGTGTTATCCTTACATTTACATGGCCGTGTAATTGTTGAACTTAGCAGTGTGTTCATTCATTAGTGAGTGCTTACCCCCCCCCCCATCCCCCAAACCCCCTGCCCCCCCCTGCTCCCTCTCCTCATCTCTCTACATTAGCTCTGACAGTAATGACTTGCCAGGCCTAACCTCTTAACTGGCCCTGATGCATGCTTGTGGCAAACCCACTCTCGCTGCCCGGCTAAAATGGAAACATGCCGTTTGAGTGTTTTTACCACCCCCCCCCCCCCCCCCCCCCCCCCCCCACCCCACACCACCACCCCCACCACCACCCCCACCCCCCAACCCTCCCTGTTCCCTCCCCCACCTCTCCCACTAACATTTCCTTCGGTTGCAAGAGAGCGAAAACGGGACTTGGGACAAATTTGATATTTTGGCATATTGGAGGTGCTAAAGTGAAAATCTAAATTATTGAGATGAAGTATAGCAAAATGTGTAAAAGTACACCATCGCTCCTTTAAAGTCGCATGTTTGAAAATGAAGCAGCTGAGAGGTGCAGTGTGACATTTGGTGACCTCTAGAGGTGAAGTTGCATGATGTATCCATCACCTCACCCTCACCCTTCTGAGGATGAAGGAGAACCTGTGGTCGACTTCAGTTGTCAGTAAAAGTCAGAAGATGTTAAGTGTGTCCACTCTGGGCTCCTGAAAAAACATGGAGGCCCCCGGAGTGAGTACGCCAGTGAGTCATTGTTTAGAAGTATTTTTTTCTACCAATAGAAGTGACAAAATTCTTACCCACTGCACCTTTAAACCACGTCAACAGGTTTGAAAAAAAAAAAGAGTTTTTTTCATCACATTAGATGTCAGAAATGTTCCGAGTGCACGACAGTGAGTTTCCTCCCCCGTCTCCGAACCCCTTTGAGAAACCAGCCTCCGTGGGAGGACGACCTGATGCCATTAACTGAATCAAAGCTAAACAAATTAATTTCTCTCAGGGATTATCGAGGCCTCACCAGACGGGAGCCACGGAAACGGTGACTATCTGCGCGGCGCAGTTTCCATTACCGCCATTTCAACCTTCAACTTTATGGAATGAAGAAGATGTTTACAGCAGTAAGAATCATTTAAGTTGGGAGTGCAGCGGTGTGCTATCGGACATATGCTGCACATTCACCAAACATATTCATGGAGGACTTTTAGCCTTCAGGCCTCCTTTAGCCTCACTCCATCCAGAGGGTGGAAAAAGATACACGAGTTCAGCTATGTGATTCCTGACTGGACTGCAGAGATAAGAGGGACCAAATAAATCTCTGCCCCTCCAAATGGGTTCCTGTGACAATGGAAATAAAGGGGGTTTTGGTTGGCCGGCCGGATGACTGACGTCTTGGTGCCGTTCCCACCTCAGTGACCAGCAGATAAACCCGGGATTAGAGAGCGAGAGAGACTATTAGACTGCTGCACGCACACATATATGAACTCAGTCGCTCAGTCTCTCACTCACTGACTCACACACACACACACACACACACACACACACACACTCCCTCTTAAAGACACAGTGTGTCTTCACACTGGTTGTAAATGAAGATGGATGACAGATGTCCCCTGTTGCTCCAATTATATAAGAATATAACTTTTACATCTTATATATGGACACGGCCATTTTGCACTTTTGATGTCATTTGCAGAGTCTGTGCAATAATGAATATTAAAGGTACAGTGGGTTGAGTGTGGTGTCATCTGGTGGTGGACTTGCATAGTGCAGCTGAATATCCACTTTGGTCTTGCTCTCCAAGCATACAGAAAAACCTATTGTTGCCTTTAGTCATTTTTAAACCTCACAAATAAAATAAATCTTAACGTATATCATATATCAATATCTTGGATCATGTCTTGTCCACTAACATGGAGGAGGCGGGGTTTAAGACACACACCGTCACCGAGATCATTTTTCGTTGTCGTGCACCCTGACCGACCACTAGAGACACTAACTCGGCCTCCCACCTGCAAACACTGCTAATTGCTGGAATGCACATTCGCCCTGAAGGAACCTGGACTCTGCTCTTTAAGGCGCCTGCTGACCATTTCTGCCCCTTTGCCAAACACGCACCCCAGAAATCCTGATTTATCAGAAATGTTTGGCAGCTAAAAGGCTCAGGTGACGCCAGAGGAGAGGAGGAGGGGGGGGGGGGGGGGGGGGGGGGGGGGGGGGGGGGGGGGGGGGGGGGTAGAAAGGGTAAGATGAAGGGGGAGGCAGAGCAGAGAGTGGAGAGATGTTATCAGGGATCAGAGATTCTGTCTGAGCTGCCGGACCTCTCTGCGTGGTGAACTCCTGGCGGCCTGACCTGAAACGATTCCAATCTGTCTCTGGCGGGAGGAAGGACATCCAGAAGGAGATAAAGTCACTGAGCAACTTCATAAAGCAAACACCTGTTTCTTATGGACACCGACACAGGAGGCTGCAAGTCCGAGCGACAGGAAACGCACGGCTGCATGAGGCAGCAGAGGCCGAGCCTTTGAGCAAACCCTTTCCCGAGCAAGGACTCGAGGTTTCGTACTCAAATTGATTCGGGCATCTGAATCCCAAGTAAGAAGAAATGAAGATGTATTCATTTGATTCGGATAGCACATCTCTAAACATTATGCGTGTCTAAAATAAGAATGCAAATTCTGCAAAAAAAGAAATAAGAAAATAAAAACAAAGTATTTAAGGAAGCCTTAAATCTTAACAATAAAACATGGTGTTACATAATATCAGGGGAAGCAGGATAAGGAAAATATAAAAACTCTGATTAGGGGAATTTCCTTTTTTAATCCTGAGGCACGTTGTAAAAGACTGTTGGGGCTCTTATTTTGAAAAACAAGGACATATTCATAGAGAATCTGAACCTGAATCTGAGTGTCAAAATAAAAGCGTGACAACTTAAGGTAACATCGATAGAAAGGACCCGCTCCTGATGTAAATAGAATAGACTTATTCTCATTTAATAAAAACAGAAATTCATTTGACTATCCACACCTGCAACGGCTCATTCTATTCTTTCAAACCAATCACAGCCCCACACCCCCGACTAGAGCCAACCACCTGTGAGCTGTCCGAGTTTTAAAATGTCCACCCTTTCGACGACACCCCCGTGTTCACGTTCCATTCCTCATCACCACCACCACCACGGTGCAGGCTGCAGACCGAGAGTCTGTTCCGTTTCCACAGCAGCTAAGTCACGGCACCTGGTGCAGAACACTGCGCCTCCTGGTGCCAGAGCGTGTTCTGCGCCTCCATCCGTCTCTCCTGATCGAGGTAACAGAGGCCTAACAGCCATCCCTAACTGTTCAAAGTCATCAAAACCTAACCGGGCTGAACCGAAGCCTGCCATTACGGCGGCAGACATAAAACATTGAAAAACTGCTCCCCCCCCCCCCCCTTGAAAAACTGCCCCCCCCCCCCCCCGGCTCGTTATGGGACCTATGAGGTGGCTGCGCACACAAAGCCGTACAGATGTAAGGCAAACACGGCGGACCCACGAGGAACGCAATCATCATTAATGTGTCTAATTAAGTCACCAGTGCATTCTGCTGAGCCAGCTGCCGCTTCTTTAAGAGTTTCCCCTCATGGCTTGTCTGTCAGAGGCTCCCTCCCCCATTCGTCAGGGCCCAAAATGGATCGTCAGTCAGCCCAAGTGTTGGTCCTGAGGAACCGGAACACGGGGACATTTGTTTTTTTGTTTTTTTTACGGCTCCGCCTCGGCTGGTGTGCGGCTGCGAGGGGGAGCGGTTAGCTCAGATTGATGCCCCTCGCAGGTGGTGTGTGGCATGGAACACTGGGCGACACGTAACATCGCAAAGATCATATTTCACCGCTGTGCAGTCACCCTGACCAACCACCAGAGGCGCTGCGCGGCCAACAAGGTCACGGTCCCCTCACTGGCTACAAACACGGCTAATTACGTCTGGGTCCAAGCCGAGCCGAGACCTCCGGGGGGGGTGTAATGTAAGCCCAGCATTCGGGGGGGGGGGGGGGGGGGGGGGGGGGGGGGGGGGGGGGGGGGCAATAGGGAAGTGGAGAAACTTGTAGGCCACTTGGTGGCCACTTGGGGGCGCTCTCCCAAAGCGAGTCAATCCCCATAGACTAAAATGGCAAACTTTAGAGGTGAATTAAATGTGGTACAAAGTAAAACTTTGGTCTCAGTCAGTCACATTTCGTCCGTGATTCTTTTTCCAACCCACTTGATTTGACTCTATCGTGGTTTGAAATGGTGCATAATTAGGGGCGTGGCCTCTTGAGTGACACCTAGGCCGAGCTAGCTACTTCGGTGGATGCTGTGACAGCACCGTGGGCCCATCCTAGCTCTAGCTGTGCGCCGCCTCTTTGCCCGTTGTTGGATGAACCGGGAAGTAAGAGGGGTTGGGCAATCGGCAAGATGGCCGCAGCGAACCGCCCACTACGAGCCTCAGGAGCACTCTGCAGAAAACCTATGGATGATGTCATCTTTAAATAAGAATGGCTTAATTGGCTAAGAATGTGCAGCGCAGCGGGTCTGGGGTCGAACTGCGATTCCTCGGTATTGTTTTGATTCCTGCCTTGCGCGTCGTAATGCGCGCGCTAACACGATGCAGCGTCGGCTCCATTAGCGGAGTCAAAATAAAGGTTCGGCACTTGGAAGAGCAAACGGCCTGAAGAGCGGCTCTTCCTCTCCCACTGATCTGCTGCTATTGCATTTGGCTGTTGATTGTCCCTGGAGGATAACGTGGCGCAGTTATGCGAACGCCGCGCCCCAGAGAACGGCCCTTATCTTCAATGGCTCCGCGGAACTCCAGCTGTTTTTTAATTGCTTGCCAGAGTGGGTGAACAACAGCTACCTCCCCTGCAGCGCCGTGCTCGGTGATGGAGGGGCGGTAATGCGTGGCGCGTGGCCAGGAACGCGGACGGCCCCGTCTGGGTCAATTGAAGAAATGCTGGCTGCTGTGATTTTCAAACCTCTCCTCCGGGGAGAGAAGATTTGCATGAGATTTCGCCCTCGGAGCTCGGGCTGATTTCGCGGACGACTGAGGAAGATAAAGCGGCATCACTTGTTTACTCGAATCTTTATCGAGCGTGTGGCATTCCTCTCATCCTGTACCTCGCCGGGATTATCACACAACTCAGTGCGCAATTAGGAACCGGACGATCTTTTAGCTTTTGATGACTTTTCAAACCATTTTTTTTATATATTCATATATAAATATATATTTTTGTACATTTCATGGAATATTTTGACTAACTTTTCTTTCCTATCAAGCTTTTCCTTTAAGCTTTGTGATCTCTCTTAATGACCTTTCAAGTTTGATTATGTCACAGAGAATAGATCAATCAGCAATAGGTTATTTAAAAAATGAAAAAATACATAATAATACATTGTATTTATCAATGCCTTTTTTGGCACTCAAAGACACTTAACAAGCAAAATTAGAAACAAAAAACAAAAAACAACCACAACTAAAAAGTTTGATGATTAATGCAAGGCACATTTTCCAATTTAATGTTCTAAATTGTTAATATCCTTTAAAATGATTTTGAATACATTCAATCTTCTAACGTTTGGTTCCAAAACACAAGTAAGAGGATTTCATCATTCACACTGGAAAATTAAGGTAGTCAGCTTTCATCATGTCTAGATGCTTTAAAGACAAAACAGCCCTTTAATAAATTCACCACATAATCAGCATACCTCATCAATATTTTTTTAAAGGCACTGTCCAGTTTAGCTTGTCATTGTTTTCTAAAAATACCATTAACGCACACAAATCGTTTTGCTATCAGCTGCTGAGTTACGGAGACGTTCAAGTCGAACCATCCTGAGGCAAGATGCGGGATTTTACCACGTGGCATAATTCAGCGTCACGCTCCTCCGACATCAGATCAGTGGTCAGAGTGAAACCTGAGTGATCTGCTCTCAGAGCTGCACCACGCCGTCATTCTTCTGAGAGGAGTTTCAGCTCAGGGGAGGGAGAGGGAGAGGGAGAGGGAGAGAGAGAGAGGGGGCGAGAGAGAGAGAGAGAGAGAGAAAGAGAAAGGGAGAGACTGAATGACATTTATTGTTCCCGCCCGGCCGTCTGGCCCAAACTATGTGTTCTGTTCGCATAAAACACTAATAGTATTAGTTCACTGCAGGAGTTGCCGCTGATTTATTGCACTCTGTGCGCGCAGAGGTCTTGTGCTGGACGGAAATGCCGACCCCTTTTCAAAGAGTGTCCATCTGGCCTGGTGGGGAAGCACGATCCGCCCCTGCCCCGCCACTTTGTTCCGACGTCAAACCGCCAAACTAAAAATGTCACTTTGACTTAGCACCAGCACTCGTCACCGCGGCGGCACCGGCTCTGTCCCCGGGCTACAGCCGGCGCTCACGAAGGCTATTCTCTCCCCGTCTCCCGTTCCGAGCGCATTCGCCCGTCTCTCTTTAATGTGTTGCGCTGGGGTGGGCGAGGGTCTGTGTTCACTCCAAAGCTGCCAGTGATGAATTATCACACCGCCGCCCTTCACCATGCACACACACACACACACACACACACACACACACACACACATACATGACAAGCTCTTTGAATTATAGCTGCACAAAAGCTAACAGACATGTACATACATTATCTCTACGAGTGAGGAACAGTGAGAGTCCGGGTCGCTCACTGCCATTTTTTTTAAATAATCTTTGGGTCCTAAAATCTACACATAAAACTGATCAGGTTGAGCTGCATCATCCACACAGGCCGCGTGTTCAGCAGTGGAGCAGCACTGTGGTTCCTGGTTGTATTCTCACCATGAAATATCTGTCTACAAATGTCAGATTCAGACTATTGCTGATAATAAAAGCAAACAACGAGACGCTAAGATATGAAGTCACACCAACTCTGGTCCTGCGATATCAAAGTAAAAGCCACGGTTTCAATTAAGTCAGGGAGAAGCATGAGGCTTTTATTTTGAAATTGACACAGGAAGTATTGTAAATATGAGTGATTATTATACTACATGCTGCATAAACGCGACAAAGACGCAAGTCAAGTGGATGCAGGCTGAGCCCTATAGCGGTGGACAACTCCCTCTAGTGGTAAAAAGTGGCACTGCTTTGATAACTCCACAAATATATTGTCGGATCATTTCTGAATCTTTCAAGATTTTAAAGCTACATACAGCCCCTTTAAATCCATCACATTTTTTAAAAACACTGACAGTCGTCGAGTTACAGAAGTCGGACGATCCACAGAATTGCTCGTGAATACAAATACCGGGTTTACTCCTTATGCTAAGAATGTGTCCAACTCCATTGCATCTAATTTGGCTGATGTAGCGATGACTGGAACGGAGTGAAGATGATATGATACGAGCATATGCTCGAACCCCTCCACGGATGTTTCATCCTGCCACTCTGTGCCCTTAAATACACTCGGCCGCTCGGCTCAATCTGCGCGCCGCATTGCAACATATGGCGGAGTTTACGATGACCGTCCAGCCACCGCCACCGGCCAATACCAGCCAGTTTAGAAGTGAGGACGAGCCATCTGTCAAAAACCCCGCGCACTGCTGCTGCGCAATTATGTGGCATTTCTGACAACACTGGGAAACTTCACGCCCCAACACGGCCCAGGAAAACTATTTTAAATAAATAGGGAGGAAACAAGAGAAGTTTTGTGAATGAGAAGAAAAATAAAATAAAGTAAAACAATCACACCCTCGGTTTGGGATGAACATATGTTCCTTTGTGAAGTCTGTTTATTGAGTCAAATCGGCACGGGGAGCGCGGCGCTGCTCCTCTTCAAACATTGTTTCTGGAAAAGAGGACAAGCTGCTCTTTGTCGTTCTGGTTCAGTGTCACAGCACAATGATACCGTGTTTTCGCTTTCCCCCCTAAATGAAAGACACTGTGTCCCATCATCCCGCTACCTGGGACACCAAAGCAACAAAAAAAGAAAAGCTGATCACTATCAGACCTCGCCGCTAATCAAATCTCTATCTCATCCGTGAACTCGGAGCTGTGAAGATCAACCACGGGGGGAAGAAGGAAATAAATTACAAAAAAAAAAAGATGTGGCCAAAACACTTTGGCCAAAAGCTGCAGCAGAATGTCTGCAGAAGAATTACACCCCATCTGTTCTGGTGTTTATAATTAGTGGTAAATGCTGAAGGGGGGGGAGGGGAATTCATCTAATTTGACAAAACAGCAATAAGAGGCGGGAGTGAAACGGCCGAGCTCAGTGACAAAGGGAATTACACAATGGAAAGAAATATGCTATATGATAATTATCGCAGGGATGGTGGAAGAAGTGCAAGAAAGCAGAGCTGAAGCAGGAAACATGGAGCAGGGGAAGATATAAATCAGCTCTGTTTCCCCACACAAACACACACACACACACACAAATACACACATTTACACTGCATTAATCCTAATACTGGCATGGCTTCATGCACACACGCACAGTCATTAAAATGTGAGGGCATACACAGATGTCAATGACTTCATTTTACAAGAGAGAGGGAGAAACCTTGAAACCTTGACAAGCACTCATTTAGACGCCTTAATGATATTGGACATTTCAAGAAAATGTTTTGCATATTAAAGTTTTTCCTTTGATTTAATTCAAGTGCAGCAGAGAGAGAGGGAGGGGGCGAGAGAGAGAGAGAGAGAGAGAGAGAGCTCACAGAGGGTTTGGGGCAGGTCTCCTTCACCTCATCGGAGAAAAGGGCTGATTTCCTCCCACAGTCCTTCGGATGAGGTTCACTTAATTGTTACCTCTGTTAAGGAGGTTTCCTCCAATGTCTGTCTGTCTGTTTGTTTGTTTGTTTGTTTGTTTGCAGTACGAGGTCGTGGGAACATACCATTACATTTACAGCAGGCATACTTGATTTCTATATCTATTCTTAGAAACATCATGTTGTTGATGCTAATTAGACTATGGCGGAGGTATCACTTCCCCCGGGTGTATTATAGTATTTAGCTGTGTGATGCACAGCCATGACATGTCCACTATAACAGCCCCCCCCCCCACATGAAGATAAAAAGGTGAGATGGACCATCACAGTGGATCTGAAGCCAAACTCAGCTGACACTGGCTGAGAGGTGAGCTCCACCCTGTTGTGCCGAGTCAGCATATGCACAAAACTACAGTACTTCACCTAATCCCAATCTGTATGTCAGGATTAAGACAAAATCTTACAAACAGTAAAAATCCATTCCACACTCGTAACCCCACTGTGCACTGACAACGTATATGTTGTGTTGATGTGGAACTTTTTCATGTGTAGGAAGTGTTTGAAATACGACTATATAGTTGAGTATTCTTGTAAAACAAAAAAACAACAACAATATAAATAAAATCTTGCCCCGACGAAATACCAAAACTACCTTTGCAGAAACCCCATTACTCCGACTTCCCATGCTGCACTGCACCTCCACACTTCCCCTCCATTGTTTACATTTGCAAACGCCTGCTTTTACCCACTTATACCAGCTCACTCTCCTTCAGCAGGGGGGGTGTGGAGGGGCGGGGTGGGGGGTGGTGGTGAAGGAGAGACGAGGGCCGTGTTCCATGACTCATGTCGAGCGTGTAAATAAAACATGGTGGATCTCAGATGGTGACTAAGCTGCTCCGTGGCTCCATTTCATCCCCGATATTCACCTCAGCTGGCTCCTGCAGCCTCTTATCATGGCGGAGACGTTCTGCTCCTCCTGCCTCATCATCAATCATCACAACCTTTGCCCCGTCCCCTCGCTGGCAGAGGTGCACCGCCGCCGCCGCCGCCTATTGTTTAGTCGGCTTTTGTTTGCCGCATTAGACGCTAGCTGCTATTTTTGGTAACCGCAGGTCCTGTGGGGCGGCTCATAAACACTCCACAGTGATCTATATCAATGTTTACCGCACCAGGGTTCAAAAGTTCCGCACAACTTTCAAGGTCGAGTCGACTTCGGCGACACCCCTGGGAGTCTTAGAACAAGGCCCGGCATGAATATGCATTATTATCTTTAATTAAAAAAAAGAAGAAATGTTCAATCAAGGGCCTTGATTGCATCAGGGGGAAGACAATAACGATTCCATGCAATGGCGAGAGGCGACAAAGCAGAGCTACACGTCGGAGAATCACAAGCACAGAGCTGTTGGTAAATGGATGTAAACACAGTATATATATATAAACTGTCATCTTATACTTAACAAAAATATTTACGCAACACTTTTGTTTTTGCTCCCATTTTTCATGCGCTGAACTCAAAGATCTAAAACATATTTCCACATACACAAAAGACCAATTTCTCTCAAATACTGTTCACAAATGTGCCTAAATCTGAGTTAGTGAGCGCTAAAATAATCCACCCCACCTCACAGCTGTGGCATATCAACATGCTGATTGGACAGCAGGATTAGTGCACAGGTGTGCGTTAGGCTGGCCACAATAAAAGGCCACTGTGAAATGTGTTACAGTAAATCATAATTTAGAATAAATACTTGATTGAATGAATAAGATCAGTATCAGAAAATATATAACCTGCTTTACAAGCTAAGACCATGTTTAATGAATAAGGAGGTAAACAAACATCAAACTAACTGAATTATTTCATCGTAAAATGGAAAAAAGGAGTAAATACTCTCTATTTATACAAATAATGCAATATATGCATCATGTGATTTTAATTCGTGGCCTATCAGATTCTATGAATTTCTATAAGTTTTTTTCCTATTTTAGAATGAATCCGTCATTGTATTTGTTATTGGTTAGCACTTTAAAGAACTGTGTTTACATTTTGTTGCACTTGCTGAACTTGACCAAAAAAAAAGACGACAGTCTACACATGATATCCTATTATATATATCAGCTCAACTATTGGAAACAGGAATCTAATTCTAACAACTATTACTAATTCAGCAACACAAACAAAGTTTCTCCACATGCATCACTATTATTCATCAACATGAAAGTCTCCCTGCACAAAGTCTGACACCAGCTCTGCAGCACCAAGTCTGAGCCAGGAGGAGCTGCGGCATCAACACGCGCGTGCACGCGCACACGCTGAAGCCAACACATGCACAATGGGGCGCGCGCACATACACAGTCTCACACACACACGCGCACACACACACACGCGCACGCGCGCACACACACAGACACACACACTGAAGCCTCACTTCCTTACTTTGTTGACGTGAAGCAGCGATACTCCGCGTGACGTGTCCTCGTCCCCCCCACGCGCTGATTGACGGCTGCTCTTCCCGGGCTCTGTCATGGCGTCTGGACCCGCAGCTGATTCTGATGAGGATCCTGGCGTCAGCAGAGCCGCAGATGGACGGTGAGGACGCCGAACTCTTCTCCCGTCTTCATCATCATCATCATTTTCTTCTTCATCATCATAATCACCATCCAAGATGATGACGACGACGAAGATGTCGTCATCATCCTCACGACCATCAGTCCTCCGTCAAAGACATTCGAAAGGCCCGCGGCCTACCTGCGGGACAAACAGCGGTTTGGCGTTTTAATCACATGATATGTGCGCATGCGCAGTGTGGGTGGGACCAGGTGGCGCGAGGTGGCGCTAGGTGCGCTGGGTAGAGGTGGCAGGTGAGATGCCGGATGAGAAATGTTGTCTAATAATAATAATACAAGAGTAAATATGTAGAACTTAATGTATTTAAATTATTCTTTAATCAAATCAATTGAATATTTTGTAACCTAATTTTATCATTTTATTAAAAAATGATGACATCACTTCTGTCTAATTTCCATATGTGAAATATATTCAGTATATTCATATATTCATTCATACTCAGTTGCTGATGTCAAGTGAATGTGATGAATGTATCATTTGCCGTTTACAAACTGCATGTCCACGTCTCCAAACAACACTTTTTAGCCAATACAGACATTTTCATGACTAATGTGTTTACATGTTATTATATTAATCACAAGCCTGTCACACTTTATCATTGTCGCTGCTCTGCTTATTATGCAGAGATGCCCAGTGTGACATTTAAATCTTTATACATGTGAATACAATTTATGTTATTCCCCACAAAATAACATGAAGGAAAACAAAGGATCTTACAACAGGGAAGTCAGATGTGTTTCTTTCAATGTTCGGTAACTTGGCTACAAGAAAGAATCAGTTGCAAAATATGTTTTAAAAATGTATTTTCCTGCTCATTATCATTCAAATGACATCCCATCAAAACAACTGTGAATATGATGCCACGATTGTTTACTTATCATTTCACCAGTTAAATGTTTTGAATGTTGGTTTCTCTTTTAATATTGTATATTGTTGTGGCACATTTGTGTGACTCACACACTGATGCTTTCGCATTCTGATATAGAGTTAAGGTTTTGTAAATTGAATTGAATTGAACAGAATGAAACACAATCAAATAGGTGAGTAGATCAAAAGGTCAGCATGTGGATGGATGGATGAATGAATGGATGGATGCGTGAATGGATGGCTGGATGGATGGATGGAAGGATTAATGGAATGGATGGATGGATGGGTGGATGAATGAATGGACAGATGGATGGATGAAAGGATGGATGGAAGGATGAATGAATGAATGGATGGATGGATGGATGAATGGATATACTGTAGATGAATAGGCAAACAAACACGGTCCTGGCGAGTCAAAGTCTCCTTCCCTCTTGATGAATGAGGAAAGCAGCGCTGTCACGAGAGCAGGCCTCTCTGCCACATCGTGCCCCACATAAACTTCCTCTGCCACAGTGGCTATATTTATTTCATCACAGAGAATTGTTTAACGGTCCCGTGACCTGACCTAGATCAATTGTCCCATTTCACAGGCTTCATGCGTACAAAAGCAGAGATGATCTGCCGGCCCGGGATCCTGGGGGAAATCAGGTGGAGCTGGGCTCGGAGAGCCAGAATACGGGACACGCCTGGAAGAAGTCAGGGAGCCATGAAATCTTAATGTTACTGTTCCTGTTACAGTGAGCAGACCGGGTCCACCGGTCATCCCTGGCCCGGGCCAAGATTAATGGCTTGTCTCACAGGTTGGGTTCCCATTACGTAGTTTGTCCGTCGCCACCTCGTTACAGACGCATCCCTCACTGCCAGACGGTGGAGGGAGGCAGCCGAACGGTCATAGTCCTGCAAACCCAGCGCGCGTAAACCTGATACGCTCTGCACCGCACATGGATCAGACCCATAACCCCCCCCCCCCCCCCCCCCCCCCCCCCCCCCCCTTTTTTT
>JAFBJT010056510.1:22492-49347 GCA_016785325.1 Chascanopsetta lugubris | reverse complement strand
TTCCCCCCCCCCCCCCCACGCCCCCCCCCCCAACCCACCACACACACAAATTAATATGAGCGTGCACACGCACACATGTGCGCGCTCACGCTAAAACATTTTTTAAAAAACTACCAAAAAAAAAACTCCCTAAGCTTGAGCGAGCGCTGGGCGCTGCCTCCATCCCTCACATCCATCCGCCTATTTATCTAAGTAAGCTACATGTAAGCTGTTATTTATGACGAGGCTCGGGAGAATTAAGTGATCTAAGTAGCTTCTCTCTTATTATTGCAGTAATGCGCATTAAAGCATTAAAGCTGGCTGCGTGTACTCTCCTGCTGGGGTTGGCTCATACATATTCATGAGGACGGGCAGAGAATCGGAGGTTCGCTCTGTTGTCAGTACATTAATCTTGGATACTTCTCTCTCTCTCCCACTCTCTCTCTCTCTCACTCTCCCTCACTCTCTCGCCCGCTCTCCTATGAGATTAGAGAGATCAAAATGGGCGGTAATGTAATAAACAGCTGTGATGGGCCGTCATGCCCATATAATCTCTGCGGAAACAATTGGCTGAGTCTATTTGTGGCGCGCAGACAACAAAAGCACCTGTGGCTCTGGACGACACGTTCTGGCTCCATTAGCCCAACTCCTAATTTTTGGTGCCATGAAACCTATCGCCGCTTTTCAAGGTGCCGTGTGTAAGAGTGGGGTCACTTTTGTCACCTCCAAAAAACATTTCAAAACAATTACACACTGACATTTTCACCTCAGTGTATTATTTTCTTCCACTATCCTTAAATGAGCCCATCGTTGTATACTTACACGAACGCCATGTTTTTTCAGTAGCCTAGAGTTGTTCTACATTCTAAACGTCTTTTAAGTTTGAGTGACAACTGGAGTCGACCCGCACGCCCAGAAGGGTGAGGATGAGGCGATGGATACAACGTGCAACTTCACCAAAACCGTACCCACTGCACCTTTAATGCCCCATGAAAGTTTGGGATTTCTCAAAGCAGTGCATGGGCACACACTTTGGAATTGAACACACAGCGAGAAAGGCAAAGCCAGACCGGAAGCGATTTGCGAGACTCGTTAGATGTTTGTCGACACCATGGTTCGCAGAAATCAACGGAAGAAGCCGCTTTGAGAGACAAACATGGGAGAATGGCTCCTCTTTGCGGTTTTGCAGCCGTCAGATGGTGGGAGGACGCATGTGCTCTCTGAAGAGGAGTAAACAGGCGCCTTGACAGGGGGAGAGAGAGACACCGTCATGGTTGGATGGAGGGAGAGGAAGACTGGGGAAAAGAGAGAGAGAGACAGAGAGAGAGAGACAGAGAGAGAGAGAGAGAGCGGTGTCAGAAGCGACATAGATCACTCACCTCCACCTCTCCTCCTCCATCCCTCCGTCCCGCTGACAGAAATACATTAAGCGAGACACGCTCGCCTTGAAGGTCCTCCTCCCTCAGCAGCCGCTGTCTCAAACACTTTATTGAGTTATCGAGCAGATGAAAATATATGACAAATGGAGTCAACAGACTGGACTGTGGTTTACATCCTTATCCAAACACACAGTGTTTACCCCGGGAAATCAAAGTATAAATCTCCTTTCCCCGGCACCGCCTGCAAATCAATAAGCCTGCCTCGGATACCTTCAGGTGTCCGTCAACCAGCGCGGGGTATGGAGACGCCCGCCTCTTCTTTCGGGGCTTTATTGCAGAGGTGGTGTAATTACATTCGCACACGGAGGTTTTCAGAGGCCGCTCCTCTCTCCCGTAAATGAGGCATTCATTAAATGCCAATGCCGACGGAGAGAGAAGAGTCCGCGGGGACGTTTAATTGACGTAGTCTGATTTCAGTGTCTTTTATGTGCAGTTGCAAATCATGGGGATGAGTTTGATCTCACCCCGTGATGGCGGATGTTGTCTGAGTTGCTTTTTTGTTTATTTTTGTCATTTTTCTTTGTATAAGAGAGGAAATAAAGAAACAGACGGTTGCTTTCAAAGTAAAGTTTGATTGCATCGTTCCTCTTCACGCGATGCAACAACAGCGCGAGCAAATGTTAACATTGTTTAGACATCAGATATCGAACTGTAACACACACACACACACACACACACACACACACACACACACACACATCAATATTCATTTGCATATGTACAAAGACAAGACAACAACACAAATGCATCGTGCCTCAAGCGCAGATCAAAGATTGGAGATGTCAAAACAAGGATGCAAAATCTATTAAATGGTTCAGTGGGTTGAATTTAGTGCCACCTTGTGGTAAAGTTGCATATTAGGATTATTATTAGGATCTATCATGGTCCTCAGATGTTGTGAAAAAAAAATGAGGCCCAACTTAGGGAGTTAGGTTTGTATTGGCTATTGACGAAACATTCCATGAAGGAATGTCTCATATAAGGTAACAAAATCTAAATGATTTTCTTATTATGATTTATATTTTTTTCCTCCGAGAGACCCCGTAAAGCCTACACACTGCACCTTTAAGCAAATATAGGCGCGATGGGGCAAGATGGATTGCTCCTGACAACTTCACTAACAGCTCAGAGGTGCACTGGTGCATGTCCATATGTTTACAGTTCATTTTCAGATGTGCTAACACCGCTTTACTGAGAGAGAGTATGTGTGTGCGTGTGCACGTGCATGCGCTCGCGCGCGCGCGCGTGTGTGTGTGTGTGTGTGTGTGTGTGTGTGCCGAGTGCAGCTAAAAGGGCAGTGGGACCTCTCCCCGTGTGTCATTGGATGAATCAGCATGTTGTTTACTGAAGTTGTTGTTGGAGCAGCAACACAGTCGTACCCTCCGGGTCCCAGCGAGCCTCATTAGCCGCTGCCATTTCGGCTCCGGTTCCCTTGTTAATCACCTCAGTCGATCACCTGAGTGCAATCAGTTAAATTTAGTGATTATGTGGAGAAAGCTGGAAAAAGGCAGCGGGCTGCGGATCCAGGTTGTTACCAGAGACACAGCTGCCCACGGCAGAGGAGACTCCAGTTCCTCCAGCTGGAGGGAGAGGAGCTTCACGGGCCGGATCTTATCGACTGGACGTGGAGATGGATGACGTGACAACTTCCTGAAAAGAGGAGCCAAAGCGCGTTGATGGCCACCTGGTGACCGTCTGGCCGCAGTGCAGGTCATCAATCATGTCGCCTTGGTGTTAAAAAGGTGCCATGTGTGGGATTTGGTGGCACCTGGTGGAGAAGCTGAATACCCTTCGTTTACGGTAAACCTACGGAGGGTCAACGTGGCGGCCTCTGTAGAGAGGGTCCTTTGTTTGTGTAAATACCAAGGGCTTTGTTTTAAGTGAATACTGAAATGTGCACACTCAGGTGATTATACGTTAATAAAACATTGTATTAGTATTAAATGTTGTATTTTTGCCAATGGAAATGTAAAACATTCAAACTTTGCATACTGGGCCTTTAGGCGATGGACCAAACCCCTCAAGTCAAAATCATAGACTGTCTATAAACACGGACGTAGCATCTGTGACGTCACCCATAGGTTTGTCCATAGCTGGCCATTCTAACATGGGAGTCTATGGGTATTTTGGAGCCTCAAGTGGCCACCCAGTGAACTGCAGGTTTTTTTCCACTTACATATATCGGACTCAACCGTCAGCTCCAGAGGTCAATATACATATCAAATAGATTTGTTTCCATTACAATTGTTGTCAATATGGATTTTCCCAAGCGTACACTATTAGTATGAAAAAAAAGGCTGACTAATGATTTTACATATTTGCCTCAGTGTATTTGTTCCTGTTGGGACACAGACAGAGTGACTGTACAAGACTGTTTTTTTTTTTTTATTTGATTATGTATTTCCTGGATCACTGGAGGATGTGGAGATGGATCTATGGTCCGTTGCCCTCTCAAACTGATGCTCACTATATGTGAATATGTCACTTAAAGGTGAAGTCCATTATTCTGGACACCCTGTGACAAGCAGTCGACACGCTGAAAATGCGATGCATACATCCCATCGGGTTTACATTAGGATTCCATCTGATAGGTTGAAAAGAAACCAATTATGTGCTCCAGGATTTAGTCGCGTCACTGTCTTTGAATACTAAGCTAATGTATTTCATTCTTTTTCATTTTAAATCCATACAGTAAAGTTGTAAATTCAGCGGGAGACCCCAGTGAGGGAGAAATTCAGACAAGATATCTGATAAGCTGCTCATGTGATCTGAATCTGCATATCATTTCCACAGTATGTGAGGGACTAAGGCAGGCTATCATACCTCCCTCTGCACTGTGGTATAGTCGAGGTCCGTGTATGTGTGTGTGTGTGTGTGTGTGTGTGTAAATATTAATGCCTAGTAACCAGCGCTCAATGCCTGAATGATCGTCATTATTCACCTTACCCGGCTACGTCGATGTAGCACCGTAAAATTCTTTCTCCTCCAAACACCAGGATAATACTTCATAAAACAATTTCAGCGACAATATCACTATTGATTTTAGAAACGACTGTCTCTTGCAAAGAAAAAAAAAAAAAAAGAAAAAGAAAAAAAGTGCGAGAACATGAAACAGGCACTTTAGCGGAGTAATGACAGCAAATGTAATGAGTTATGTTCCCTCTCCATCCCAGGCAGCAATCACAGCACGCTAAGGTCTCCTTTGTCAAGACAATTATCCAAACCTGCCCTCTGCTTTAAACTTATGAGCAGCAAGAAAGACATTTTAGGGAGATAATTAAGAAGGATCTAAAACAAATTAATAATAAAAGGAAAAATGGGAGAGAATTAAGAAACAGCAGCGTAATGGCATGGTGGTTCATCACAGGCGGAGTTTCAATCTTTAATTTTTACCTCTGACAAGAGGATTCTTTTTTTTTTGCACCTGGATTTTTTTTTTCATAGTTAGCAAATCACTCAAAAAGTTATCACCCAGTTTCCATGGAAACTTGTGGAAAAGTGGGGCCTGACATAGCGGCAACCTTCAGGGCTGACGGCTGAGTCTCATGCGGAAGTGGAAAAACATGCAGTTCACAGGGTGGCCACTTGAGGCAGACTCCAAAAGGGAGCCAAGACATCGATGTTGAATTAAACATCAGTACAAACTACAGTTTTGGTCGCAATCAGTCACATGTTCACCGTGGGCCCACCCCCAGCTCTACCTGTGCTCCGCCTCTTTGCCGTTTTTGGACCAACCAGGAAGTAGGAGGAGTTAGGCATCGGCGAGATGGCGACGAGTGAACCGCCCACTACGAGCATCACAAGCGCTCTGCATAAACCTACGGGTGACGTTCAGCGCATCAGCAGAAATGAATTGCGCATAGAACATTTTGATACAGGCACTGATATCGGCCATATTGGACAGTAACAGTAATAATAACAATGACTGAATAAAAAGGGCAGGTTAGGGAGCACAATATCAAACACTGGGTTCAGACCTAAATAAAACTCAAATGAATATAAAAGTACTTTTATATGAGGCTAATATTGGAGGTAATGATCTCCAGTCACTGGCATTCTCGTAATTTAGTTTCACTCAGAACGGCACCAGCCTAACAGTCATCATCATAATCATCATCATCATCATCATCATCATCATCATCATCATCATGGTCATCACTTTCATCATTATTGTCCATGTTATTGCATCACTGTATTATTTGAGTATCGTAATGAAAATGTCTTCCCAGATGTTTTTTACCACCTCTGTTGATTATGTCTCTCAGTGATAACGTTCAGTAAATGCTGGTGTGTGTCTGTGTGTGTGTGTGTGAGTGCGCATGCGCGCGTGTGTGTATCAGAGATAGTGACTCTAACGAGCAGCTCTCGGTCTCCATGACCTTGTGCTTTTCTACTTTATTCCGTTTTGCAAATGGCAGCCTTATTCAATAAAAAAAACAAACTAGAAACACTCAGCAGACAAACACAGACCCCCCCCCCCTCGCCCCCCCGTCATTACACCTCTCGGGCACAATGATAACAGGAAAAGTACAGAACGAAGCCTCCACCTCAAAGTCATCAGCTGTTGTCAGTCTCATGTATCACCACACGAGCCCATTATGTCTGACAGGCCAGGAGCCCCGACTGCCAGGAGGAGTTGCGGACGCCAGAAATCTCTTTTTGATTAAAAGAGTTTATATTAATTTGCTCCGCTTACCGTTCCTTCTGCCACTTCCTGTCAGGGCAACGTGACATCCAATCATTTACGTCGAGATGGCATTTCTATGTTAATGCCGTCGTCCCGCCGGAAATAAGTAAACACAACTGACATTTGGTTAAAGGTGAAGCAAATAAATTCATAACTTCCAATTCATTCTGTCAGCTTCTATTCTGTCATTAGGCCGGAGGCTCCGACGGGCGTCGAGATTGCGGCCGAGCAATCGACGCACACATCATGAGGCGCCTTTATCCCGCTAAAAGCTTTTCTCAGGCCGTCCCCCACCCCCCCCCCCACCCCCCACCCCCTCCCTCCCCTCTAAAGGCTCTTTTCCTCTTGTTTTTCGAGGCGCAGACCTAAATTGAATTTGCTCTTTTATCAAACCTAACACGCGTGTTCTTTTTTTTTTTCTCTCTCTTTCTATCTCTTTAGGTAAACACGGCGTTTTCTTAGCCGCCGCGCACCCTCCATCCTCGACGGCTATCTCTTATGTATGGCCACGTGCCATCGCGCTCAAGGACGGCCCACTCACCTGCGCTTCATCCTTGAGCGTGGATTCCCTCCAGCGAGCGGCGCTGACCTCAGTGCAAATGCAAATAAGCGAGTGGCCCGTGCCAAGTCCAGATCAGGGCCTCTGCTCCCTCAGGTTAAAACATAAGGGGGGAGGGGGGGAGATATTTCAGCACCTACAATTTTTTTTCTTTTTAACATGTTTATAAGTCCCGACCCCCCACCCCTCCACCTACCCACACCCCCCCCCTACCCCCCCCCGCCCCACCCTCCCTCCCTTCTGTCTTCTATCAGCAGCCCATCAGCAACTGGACGCATGGAGCCGTTCAGACTGAGCAGTGACCTTGACTCAAAGAGCAGTGGTAAAGTCAGACCCCTGCATACCAATGAGAGGACGCTGTTGCTCTGTGGTGTGAACAAATGCATTCACTCGGAATATTGCCCATCACTTTGATATCAGTGACCAATAAAACTGGAAACTTTGGTAAATTCTTCTCCATAGAGTTGAATAAAGTTTCAACCTTCAATGACGGTACTTTTCACCAAGGAGGTTCTCATTGCTTTTTCTGGTGAAGTCGAATTAACATGCTTTTCTAGAAACTTTGGTGGAAGTGTGTTAAATGATAAACAACTCATTACATTGTGGGTTCTAACAGTCTGCAAATGACCAATTAGTACAATAAAAATGAAAATGAAAAATGCTCAAAGACTGATAAAAAAATGTTCCTCAAATTGTCAAATATACTGACTGAATAATGAACCATTTTTTTAAAAATCCAAATGAAGAGTCATTTCTGGTGAGTCATTGTTTCTCCCGACCTTATCACAGAATGTCATTTCTCTGTCCCTTTGATTTCAGTAAACACGCCTCGGTACAGTTCGGTCTCCATCTGATCTCAGTACATATTTGTGCGGTGCGCTGATAAAGTGGCCATTTAGCCTTTGTGCCCCGCTGGTATTTCCACAATCCAGTTCAAAGAGAACACGTTAATGGATTTTCATTATGATCGGACATTATTCTGATTATTTCCACCCTGGTTCATAAAGAGCATTAACATGACCAACATTCTTTACACAGCCTTTTAAATGGAGGGAGAATCACACTCTTTTCTCCACCTGTGCGGAACCATTTCCTCCCACTGCTCCTCGGCCCCATTGTACTCAGCCACACACACACACACACACACACACACACACACACACACACACACACGTTGTTCCATCATTTCACAAAGTGCACACTAACCTTTAGCGGCACGATGTGATAACAGTGGGTTTAATGTCACGCCTTGGCTCATCCAGGGGCAGATTGTGGGATCAGCCGGGAATTACACAAAGATTAAGAGGAATAATTATTGCACGTTCGATTACGAGCGACGCGCGGCTGATCGAGAAGGTTGCCGACGCTGGAGTTCGCGGTGTACATGTCGCTGGGGGAGAGGAGAGTATACGGGCGAGACTCTGGCTATGACAGCCAATCACACTCTTCGACAATCACCCCGGGAGATCGGGTGTTTCCATTCTTCTCGGGACCAAAGCGTCTTCCGCTTCGGCTTCCACGTCCTTTGCCGAGCTGAGTGACTGAGGGTCGGCTAAAAAAATCTCTGCGAGCTCAGTGCTCCGTGAACGTGCAACTCTGTGGCAGCCGGGAGACGCTGTGATATTCTTTGACACGTCCGATGGGATGATCAATTTCGATGAGCCCTTCGCTGAGTGATTTTTCATTTTCATTTCATCTGAACAACAGAGCGACTCAAGAGTTGAGACCGAGGGCGCAAACCTCCGGTGCAGACGGAGGAAGCACGGAAGGAAGTGAAGAAACGTGCAGTTCAGAGGGTGGCCACTTGAGGCAGACTCTAAATCCCCATAGACTCCCATGAATTAAAATAGTCAACTTTAGAGGTGAATGAAACCCCCCACTTCCCCTCCGATCCCCGGCATGAATTTTTTTCTAGGTCGCTTTTTACATTTTTTTTATCGACGTTTGAAATTGCGCATAGTTAAGGGAGTGACACCTTGAGTGATACCTGTGCTCCGCTTCTTTTTGGATAAACAAGGAAGTGGGAGGAGCCAGGCATTGGCAAAATGGCAACAAGTGACTCGCCCACTCAATTTGCTTCAAATGCAGAAACCAACGAGTGACGTTATGGACACTTTAAACTGTCTGTGGTTCAGATATGACCTTTGGCAGAGTGGGCTGTTGATGGCGAATGTAAAGATTTGTTTGAGAGGCAGAAATGTGTGTGTGTGTGTGTGTGTGTGTGTGTGTGTGTGTGTGTGTGCGTGTGTGTGTACCATCTATGTCTGGGCTCTCTCTGGGCGCTGTAGCTAAAAGTCTCTCTGCATTTCTTTGCAGTTGCAAACGGGTGAACACCGACTCCAAATTGCTCCTCTGAGTGCCAGTGTATGTGTTTATGTGTGAGGCGAGCTAGTTGGCTAATGAAGTGTCCAGGGTGTTTTTCAGCCCGCGCGCTGATGATAAGTGAGTACAGCCAGCGGATGAACGGTTACACATGACCCCACACACACACACACACACACACACACGCGCGCGCGCGCGCGCTCGCAGAAAAGTGCGGCTGGATGGAAGTTTGTGGGCTGGGTCTGGTGGAGTGATGGCTCAGTGAGAGGGACAGGTATAAATCGCTCTCACGTCTGGGATATAGCGAAAGACAGAGGAGAGAGTGGCGAATAACGTAAAGCTCAGACTGGTATAGAAAAGAGAGAGAGGAGCCGATGGAGGCGAAGACGAGTGGAAAATGTGCCTGTCGAGGCGTAAAATTAGCAATTACATTGGGTGTCATCAGTAATGACTGTTTCAGTCCAGATATAGGGGTGGGGTGGGGTGGGGTGGGGTGGGGTCTGTGTGTGTGTGTGTGTGTGTGGGGGGGGGTTAATGTCCAACAGTCAGACTGTAATTCAGCCGTTACACCTGTGTTCAATCGGCCGGTCAGGGGTTGGGCGGTGGCGGTGATGGAGAACAACCTGGCTCAGGAATCGCACCTATGCAAGGATGAGCCAAGATGGCCGCCATCTGCTGGGACAGCTTTCAGAGGCAATTTATTTTTTAAGACCCATATGCTGACCTTGGTTGTGAGAGAACAAATTTGTATGAAATCACATCACAGGTTTTCATCCCGCCGTGTGTGTGTGTGTGCGTGTGTGTGTGTATATGTGTGTGTGTGTGTGTGTGTGTGTGTGTGTGTGTGTGTGTGTGTGCTGAAATTTCAGTTCCCCAACACAGTGGGAATTTGTGACTACCCATACATAATCCAAATGTTTAATCAGTCCTCCCATGTGAATGTAATGACTTTTTGTGTTTTTGTTTTCCTCTAATGTGACAATACAAAAATTATCCCGCAGCCAATTCGGCGAAAAAGTGACATCTTCATTTTCGGCGCCGCCCGTCGTCGGGGGCGATTGTGTCGACCCAAACAGTCCCGCTCATTTGCTTTGATTATTCTGCGGCTCCCGTAAAAAATAACCATCTGTCCTTGGTTTCCGGAGGAAGCGCGTTTTTAAAATCCCTCCGCTTTCATTCATCACCATGATGTCACATCTATCACCGCGGTGACGGGAATACAAATGAGGCGGATGCGCGCTCGGTGGCCCGCTGTAAATAATTTACTGTTTTTGTCTTATTGAAAACAGAGACAACATTATTTTCTGCCGGGACTCCCCTTGGCCAAGGTCTGCAGACACATCCATCCGGCGAGCAGCACATATAGACAAAGCCCTGCTCGTCTTTATCGTGCATTATTACCCCGAGCGTTAAGGCGGGGCTCTCGCGTGGCCGGGTGACGTACCCCGGGGGGGGGGGACTGTTAGCGGGAGGACGTGATGCATCACGGCTCCTCAAAGGCCAGATGGTGAAAAGCCAGGGAACATCAGCGATGTGTAATTTATGATGTCGGGAGAAAGACTTGGACTTGTTACGTTCTGTCTTTTGTTGTTTTCCGCAGAGTTCACGTTATCTTCCAGTCGCAGCGACGCTGGCATGAGGACAGCCACAGGACGAACCCCGCCCACTCAGGCTCCGCCCTCTCCCATCACCTTTTATCGCCCACCACCACCACCTCCCCCCTCGCGCCGCCGTAAGTCACTGCGTTTCCATTCAGTGTCGGATTTTAAAAAACATTCCCTGGCAGGGCGCGCATCGAGCAATTTAAAGTGCAACTCTGACCGTTAATCCTGGTGCACCAGTTCACTGACAGTGCTGATTATAAAAGCTTTAATTGCGAGCTTTAATTACCCAGGCATCGCCGAGCGGAGTGACAGTTTTAGAACTCTCCACTTTCTGCACCTTTAAACTTGCCAGCGAGTCGTAATCCTGTTGGGAGGGTGACATAGTGGAATTGGCTGTGGCCGCGCTCCATAGTTACTTTTCAATAGCGCACAAACCATCCAATCAAACCCTACGAGCTAAAGCCCAACCCGGCCTATGAGAGTGGCATTATAATCCATAGAGGCACCACATTTTCTCAATTTCATGCTCTTTAAAACTGAACCGATCGATATTCCAACACTAAAAAAAAAGGGGCAAATGGCCGATTCTAATGTAAAAGTGTCAGTCCAGGGGACACACCGTAAGAGTTATCTCTTAAACCTGCAGGCCCAGAGTTTTATGGAACGTCTTAACATTTCTAACCTCGGTGTTTTGCTGTTATGGCATACATCTTTAATCTTGGGGTTTTTTTTTCTGTGTCTTTCACTGTGTCTTTCCAGTGAAAGAAAACTGTCGTAAAGTCCCAGTGAGTTGATTGTGATTTACACTCTCCTCAGTGGATGTTTTCACCTAAATCTACAAATTGTTTTCATTAACCTATAATGAGCACTTTCTATTCTAATGAGGGAGGTTTCAATTCCACCAAGGCCCCATGATGCACCATGTTCAATACATTAAACAAATATTGATTTTTAATGATAACTGAAGCTACCATAGTGTCTCCCACAAGCTTAGAAGTGGTGAGTGGTGCTGAGCTGCAACGTGCAACTTCACCACCAGATGTCACAAAATCCTGCAGCCACTACAATGAAATGTAGTTTAGCAAAACCAAATTACAGCCGAATGGCTGTTAAACAAAAATGTTTAAGAGCTTCAGAGCTTCAGTTTTGACTCAAGAGTTGGTGGAGACCCAACGTTGAGCAAAAAGAAAGAACTGGACATAGTAATGTTAGGAAGGACATGGACTCACATCCCATAATGGGGCATTTTAGGCAATAATGCAGCACTGCTGTTCTACTTGGGGCACATACAAACAAAATGGGCCCATTTTGGAAAATATAAAAATACATTCTGAAACACTGGAATCGTAGCTCATCAGACCAAATTCGCCAAAGTCGCCAACACACACAGAGACTGAGAGAGAGAGAGACGCAAAGCGCAGAGAGTGAGAGTGAGGAGAGTGAGGAGAGTGAGGAGAGTGAGGAGAGTGAGGAGAGTGAGGAGAGTGAGCCCCCAGATAGAGATTGTTAAGCCTCTATCCGCTGGGCATCCAGTGCACGAAGGCCGGATTGGACCCTCTGATGGGCCGGTTTGGGCCCGCAAGCCGTGTATTTATTAACAACCCCGATCAAAGATAAATCCATCAGGATCCATCAACTTTCCAGCTGTAATCTACCTTCTCCCAAAGGCACCATGGAGGCCCATCCCCATCGTCCCGGCTCAACCATCCGCACCCCCCCCCCCCCCCCCCCCCCAACCCCCCCCCCTCCGCCCCGGCCCCCCCCCCCCCCCCCCCCCCCCCGTTTCCTCGAGTTTCTCGGAACCCGTTTTCCTCCAAGAGCCACTGACATATATTCGCTCGTTCCCCCGTTTCGCCCAAAGCAGCCACCGCACCAGAACTATCTTCCTGCAGAAAATCAATTTGTCTACCTCTGACGCACGTTGCACATCCGTCACTCGCAGCCCCGGCTCGCTTGTTCATTTAACAGAGGAAGATTCCAGCCGGCCTGGAGCGCGCGTGGAGCCGGTGGACCGTTGTCGGGAGGCTAAAGAGCAATTTAAGAAAACGATGTCCGCGGCGCAGCTGACAGGCAACAACTGGAGAACAACAGTCATGCAGGAGATGTAAACATAAAGAGGTGTTGTTGTGTTTTGGAGTGTGAGACCTTGGGAGTGTGAAAAAAACCTCCAGTAGGAATTTGTTTTCATCTTTTCTCCGTCACATGAAATTACCTTTATCTTCCATCGACTCAAAAACATAAAGAATATGAAACACGTCCTTCAGGGCTTCGGCGTTCCTCGTGAACGCTTGGCTGAACTGTTTGTATGTGATGTTTAAACCTGTTGACTCCGACATTCCAACAGAACCTCATTTCGTAACATTTACTGAGTCGTAGAAAAGTATTTCACTCAGGTTTGTTTGAATGTCTTTCTGTCACTGAGATGAAAGTCTAAGGCTCGCACACATTCCAGAGGATGCAAAATTCCTTATCACCATCTTCATCATCGTCGTCATCAACTCCTAAACATGTAACATGGAGAGTGTGGCAGCTTGGTCTTGCACTGTTATAGTGAATGGGTGCGAGTCTCTCTCTCCATGACTCTCCTGTCCTCTGCCCTTTGTCTCTCGGCCATGAAAAGCAAACAGAACATCTGTCCGTCCGTGGATCCAATGCCAGCGCCGGACATACGTGATTTCAGCGCCATGCCCTTGCGCGTAGATGGACAACAACACAAACGATAACACATCAGCTTCAACCGTGTGTCAACTGAGTGGGGGAAGCGAGTCAATTTGATGAGGTGTTCGCAATTCTACAAGTGACTGAGCAGCTGCGAGCAAAGGTGTAGACAGGTGAAGCAGACTGCTTGAAGTCCAGTTGGACACATGGTGCTCGGACATAGAGTAGTTTACATACAAGGGCAAGTGTTTACGTACAAGTTGTTGTTTTTTTTGTGTCCAGCATTGAGCAGTTTTGTCATGCTGTGCGATCGTGATGCACAGGGAATGTGTCCGAGCATCTTAGAAGCTGCGGAATCTCAGAATCTCGACCAAAACATTGGTCCAAGCAGGTGAAACCACGAGACTGGCCACAGTGTGATCGAGGAACAAGGCTCACTGATGCATGTGGGAACCAAAGGCTGAACTATGTTGCGTGATCCAATGAGCAAACACAAAAAATAAAATACAGAAATCTGGAAAAGTTGTGGCTAGAGGAACACAACGAGCATGACATGCTGACTTTGCATTCTAACGAATGGGTGGAAATCACCTGGTTACTTACAGCAATTAGTCACATCTGGGAGAGATGGCGTAACCCTGCTCTATATTTGGCAGGTGGCTAGGTTGCTACAGCAGATTGGTGAATTCGCCAAAAAAAAATAAAGAGACAATAGAGCTCCCCCTTGAGGTCCCAAAGTGAACTTTCATGGAAGCGAAAGCCCTCTTTCTGCGCTTCGCTCAAAACTATCAACAATTGAATGATGTTCCTTGCCACTTGTTGAAAGTCTCTTGATAACCTTGTGAGATTCGATCAACTCATATATCTTTTATTTTGAAGGCTGTTATTGAAATGTGTATTTAAATTGTCCCCTAACACTTCCCCCAGAGGAGACAAACAAACGTCCCCATGGACGCTGATTTACATAAACTTTGTAACTTGACAGGGAGCAATGATTTATTCATTTAGTGTCTTATTGGTTTACCGAACCAACTTGCCATCAGTCACCATCCACAATTTGCATTCATATTGATTACAGCTTCCGAAGAGGTAAACACATTGTCGCTTCAAATTAGCTTTTTATGAATGACAACTTTTTTTTTTTCCCCCTCCCTCCTGCAAGTTGTCTGAGCATCTTTCATATCTTAATTACTGTTGGGGTAATTGCCTCGGTTTAAAAACGTCACAATAAAGCAATCACCGCACATTTGGCTGCATAAAAATTTAATGCGAGATAAGTTTAAACAACTGGAAGAGAATGATCATTTATTCCTGCTCCGATCATTGGTGGGAATTACAGACACTGATGGATCAGGAATGTTTACATTTTTAACCATTAAGCAGCGGGTGGGATGTTATGACCTCATTTATTGTGTTGCCGTGAATTATTCATGTGTAATTTTTGCCAAACTATTTCTTATTATGGGATGGATATCAAGCAACACATCAAAACTGAGAGATCATACTTTTATCAGAGTGAAACATGTATGTGTTATACATGCACTCGAGTACATTTAGTCTATTATTATTTACTATATTATTTATTATTATTATTACTATTACTATTACTATTATTTACCTCATTGCTTTAAAGGTGCAGTGTGTAAGATTCCAGTCATTTTTGCCTCTTCTAAAACATTACAAAAAAAGTTACATAATGACATTTCCATGGATTTATGATCACGTAAATGTTTTTGTTTCAATACCCTAAAATATTTACATGAAGAGGGGGGTCCTCCCTATGGAGGCCGCCATGTTTGTACAGTAGTTAAAGTGGACGTACTAGGTGAAGGATGCAACATGCAACCTCAACCTCTAGATGTCACCAAATCTTACACACTTTGCACCTTTAATGTGAAGTCGAATCAACAGTTGTATATTTAGATGAAAACCATCCGGATAATGATCACATACATTCGCTTTCGTTCAACAAAAATGGAAACGAAATCTCACACACTGGACCTTCATGATGCAGTGATAAGTGACCACCACCGGGCCAGATCGCTTCCCTGCATGACATCGTGACCTCTGCTGACCCCCGTGTCTGCTCCGCTTCGAGCCTCGTGTCTGACAGGGATCACAGTCGGTCCTGAGCTGCAGCAGCGACGGAACATGTGAGGACTGGCTGACGAGGATAACGATGACACGTCTGTTTATAGTTATTATCCCTGACTTATACAACGGGAGCCGCTTGATGAAGCCTCTTTACGCAGATCCATTGTTGTTAATGATAATGAAAAGAGTGCAGCGTCTGAAAGTGAATTCCAATACGCTCGAGCGATGTGAAGTGACAGCGCGCCGACGGCGCACCCCCCCACCCCCACCCCACCCCCCACCCCCTCCCTCCCTCCCCGCCCCATTCACTTTGCTCGTCAGCTGGATATTTACGATGATTGCGGAATATCAGAGGAGGCGGGAGGGATCATCGAATCAAGCGGGCGTCGTGGCGCGTGCGACGGGAGAGAAGTTGGCGAAGGCGCGCGGCATTAGGACAGTAAACGCGGCGCCCAAATCCTATTTGACGAACGGAGCGGAGCGCACACAATGTGACATTGGCATCACCGCAGTTAAGACGCCGTCTCACGGCTTAAGCCTCGCTCTAAATATGAAGTCTTAACTAAATCTCTCAGCTTATCTGATCGCAGACACTTCAGGGAAAGTGCTGCGGCTGCGAGTTTTCATCCCCGCCGCCGCCGCCGCCACCGATTCGTTCGGGCCACCTTTAGCGCTGACGCCCCAAACTCTCCTCCGCCTCCATCTTCAGCTACTCCCTCCTCTGCGTCCATATTACCATGGTCTGCTGCTCCCCATCTCCTGAGGGGATTAACAGGCTAAACTCAGGCAGAGGCTCCGTGTGGCATATGCAGGAGACGCTCCCACCTCGGATTGCGAATCGTGGGGGGGTGGGGTGGGGTGGGGGTGGGGGGAGTTGACGCCAGGCCCCCTAACCGGGGTTCCGAGGCGCCACGCCAGGGGGCGGAGTGACCTCAAAGTGACATTAAAGCAACCTTGAGTGGGTGTTGGTGTGTCAGCGCTCGAGCTGCGAGGCGGCGATAAGGCGGCAGATTAACAGCTACACGCCATCCAGCAGCGATACAGGAGATTAAGGGGAGAGGACGCGGCTCGCTCTCACTTGCATGGTAAACACAGAGGTGTGTGGTCAGCACCACTGACAGTTACAGAATTTCTTCATTATTATTATTATTATTTTTTTCAATGTCATTGACAGTCCGTTAAAGGTGCGGTGTGAACGATTTGGTGACTGGGGGTGGGGGGAGTTGACGCCAGGCCCCCTAACCGGGGTTCCGAGGCGCCACGCCAGGGGGCGGAGTGACCTCAAAGTGACATTAAAGCAACCTTGAGTGGGTGTTGGTGTGTCAGCGCTCGAGCTGCGAGGCGGCGATAAGGCGGCAGATTAACAGCTACACGCCATCCAGCAGCGATACAGGAGATTAAGGGGAGAGGACGCGGCTCGCTCTCACTTGCATGGTAAACACAGAGGTGTGTGGTCAGCACCACCGACAGTAACAGAATTTCTTCATTATTATTATTATTATTTTTTTTTTTCAATGTCATTGACAGTCCGTTAAAGGTGCGGTGTGAACGATTTGGTGACGTCTAGAGGCGAAGTTGCACGGTGAATCCATCCCCTCGCCCTTGTGAGCGCAGGAGAACCAGTGGTCGGCTCCAGTTGTCATTCAAACTCAACAGATGTAGAGTACGTCCACTTTTGCCTCCATGAAAACATGGCGGCCCCCTGTAGAGAGGACCCGCTCCTCATGTGTAGAAACATTAGCGGGGCTCATTTCAGGGTAGAGGGGCGGGGGGCGGGGGGGGAGGGGGTAAAACATTTGGGCGTTAACAAAGTCATGAAAATGGCATAAAGCATGTAAGGTAAAGTGACAAAAATGACCCAAGTCTTTACGCACTGCACCTTTAAGGTGAGGTGAGGGATGACAGTTAAGAGAAAGATTTAGGTTTAATCTGCCTAATGCGAAAACACCATTAAAGTCCTCCTTCAACGCGTCACTTCAGGCCAGAAGTTTCACTTTACACTCGGTCATTAACGGAACGCCGGAGCTCATCAAACACCGACGTCCCGCGCGTTGGGGAGATTCGCATATTGAGGTGGAATAAATCTTTCTGCTCTCCGCCGTTAATAATCGGCGGTTCCCGGCCTTTTATGTGCGACTATAAAACCATGCCCCCCCCCCCCCACCACCACCACCACCACTTGTCATTGAGTGCATGATTTGGGCGGATCTGGACAAGATAAGATAAGACGTTACAGTATCGGAGCATAAAATCTGAAAATAAGTTTTCTTTCACTTTATTTCTTGCCCCACTTGTGTTGGGTTGGGGTGGGGTGGGGTGGGAGGCCCTTGGGTGGGGTTGGGGGGGGGGGGGGGGGGGGGGGGGGGGGGGGGGCGCCAGCCCTCATTATGGGTCTCTGGCCTACAAGATGCCAGCGGTATAAGACAGATACTGTAGCTACAGTGCAAATGGGTGGTGATATTTGATTGAACCCCCGAGAGACATGTTTATATTTTAGCAGACGGGACAAAACAGCGGGATTAAGAATTTAAAGCTCTGCGGATCTGCAAGCTTGCAGAAATGCAGAGCTGCAGATATCGAACCAAAACAAAGCAAATATGTGTGATGCATCGTTCACAGCACACGGGGATACACCCTGAGATTTAAAGGTAGAATGCGTACGATTTGGGGACATCTAGTGGTGAAGTCGCGTGTAGTATCCATCACCTCACCCCTCCCATTCAAGCCTGCAGGAGAACCTACCATAGCCCTCGGCTGTCGTCAAAGCTCACGGGATGTTTGGGCTTTTGTAAAAACATGGCGGCCCCCATTGGGTGGACCCGCACCTGTTGCAAACACACATTAAAGGGCTCACATTAAAGCAAGTCATGCATTGAGGTGATTATACATTCGTTTGTCATTCCATTTCAATGGATAGACATCTTGAGATTTTGCACACTGGACCTTTAAAAGAGGTTTTGCAGTCCAATAAGAACCACGTGCAAAAGGCAGTGATTTTTAATAAATGCAACGTTAGCATTATGTAGCGTAGCTTCCATTCCCTGCCCTGTTACTTGTGACTGAGACTGAATGACTCCCATGTCTCAGCGGGGGGGGGGGGGGGGTGGGGGGGGGGGGGGGGGGGGGGGGGGGGGGGGGGGGGGGTATCCATGTTGGAGGGCGGTGTGTTCACTGACCTCCTGCTCCTATAGGCTCTCACACATGCTTGGGCTGGTCGAGTGAGGTGAGGGTTATTCACATGCAACATGGCGCCTCGCCCCAAGGTGTCACCTGTGTCTCTTAGACAGGTGTGAGAATGTAATGCACTTCCCCCGTTCTCCAGTATTTCCATTTTTACTTCCAACCCACCGCACTAAAAAAGGAAAGAGTGATGTCTGCCCTCTGAGGCTGTGCTTATGTCATAGGTGTATATACTTGTAAGGCCATTGGATCATACGTTTAATAAGAGTTTTTATCATCAGAAGAAAATCAAGTTCCAGGTTTTTCAACCGCTGCGCATGGTCTAGTTTTATAGTGAAGAATTAAATTCAAAATCGGCAATTCAATCTGCAAAAGACTACGGAGAAAGTGTAAAGAATCATTCAAACACACAAAAATATTAGTCTCACTAATTACTTCTTGTATTTTGGTCCCTAGAAATAATATGGTGTAAATGAGGTCTAGAAACAGCGGTTCAAACAGGATCATTCTATAAGGTGCTTTACTTTATGAAGATAATACTTAGTACTCAATGAATGGGGTGTTTCTCATGCTCTTGCTCTTGTTTCCTCTCATGCTACGTTCCCTGCGTTTTACGTTACGACGCCATGAATCTCTTCCTCCAACGGATCCACAGATGTAAGAAGTTTGACCTGCCCTGCGGTGCCCAGTCACAGGCGCTGCGCGCTAAGCAGTTCATTGCTGACCGGGGGCAGTTAAATGAGCGTATTCGTGCTTTCAGATCATCGTTCAGTCCACCTCATTCATGTTGCTTCAGTCTTTATCTGCATCAACGTCTGCGTCTGATGGATGCGGCTCGATTAAACCCGCGGCGACAGTCGTTCACAGTAATTGCAGTTATGAAGTACGGACCCAAACATTGCGCAGGGCTGGTGCGACGACTGCCAAATACAAACATAGTTGAATATTCTGGGAGTTTATAAATATCGGTTGTTCCTAACGACAGACAGCGTCTGCCCAGGCTTCAGTCGTAGCTCTGGGCGAACGCGTCGTTCGACGTTCGTATCTCTGCAAAGCTCCAGCTGTCAAACATTTGAACGAGGAATGAAAGCCCCCCGTCATCCTCCCCTTTGTTTCGCCTCACTCTCCTTAATTCCACCTCTTCATCAGTCTATTATCCTCCGCTCACTCTCACTCTGCCTCAACCTCCACCTGTTCTCGCTCTCCTCTGCCCCTCCTCCGCTCCGCTCCCCTCTTCATCCGCCGTCTTTCATTCCCTCCATCATCCTCTTTCAATCCTCATTTCCTCAAATTCTCCTTTACCCCTCGCTCTCGCCTCGTCTTCCACAATTCTCCTTTCCCCCCCGCTCTCGCCTCGTCTTCCACCCGCCCCCCCCCCCCGCCCCCCGTTCCAGCATTTGTCTCCTCTCTTCCCGTCTCCTTCTGTCGCGCTCATTGTGTCGCTCTGAATCATCGGAAAAAATCGCCTTAGCCGTGAGACGGTTCCTCCTCATCTAATAATCTAACCGAGATGATTTCAGCGTGAAGATTGAAGGGGAGAGTCGGACAGCGGTGGAGGAAACAGTGTGAGGAGACGACAGAATCCAAGGATGTGCCAAAACACCTGTTAAGGGTGCATTTGTTTTGTTTGACTCACCTTGTGCGGCCAATTAGTGCGCCGAAATTGAAAAGGCTGAATGTGAGACACTCGGGGACGCGCTCGCTCGCCTTTATTACCTTCAATCAGCTGTAATGTGAAGTGACTCGGTGGCTTTCCTCGGAGGATGACGTCCACGTGACACGTACGATTCCTACAGTCTCTCTCACCCCTGGCTCTCGCCGCACGAGAGCTGGGAAACAAATGAACGTCAACCTCGACTCACCCTCACATCGACGCGAGCGCAGCTGCGGGAGATGGCGGCAGAATGCCGACCGCACTTCATCTCACAGGTGTCACCGCGGGGCCGTGTTTGGAAAGTTACCCGATGCTGCTTTACACCACGGCGTCAGCGCTTTGACGGTGGGAAAGACGAAGGAGAGGAGGACGACGACGGGGCGGAGGGAGGAGAAACACTGTAAATCTAACGTGGACACACGAGGACGGTTTATCTTTGAAATAGCGAGGAAACCATTCCGTGCCACTGCATTCACAGCCTCTGCACGTCTGCGTGTGCACGTTTGCATATTCGAGGGGCGTGTGCATGAACACTCTCGCCATCGCAGCAGCTCCTCTCGTCCCGTCTCCTTCTGTCGCGCTCATTGTGTCGCTCTGAATCATCGGAAAAAATCGCCTTAGCCGTGAGACGGTTCCTCCTCATCTAATAATCTAACCGAGATGATTTCAGCGTGAAGATTGAAGGGGAGAGTCGGACAGCGGTGGAGGAAACAGTGTGAGGAGACGACAGAATCCAAGGATGTGCCAAAACACCTGTTAAGGGTGCATTTGTTTTGTTTGACTCACCTTGTGCGGCCAATTAGTGCGCCGAAATTGAAAAGGCTGAATGTGAGACACTCGGGGACGCGCTCGCTCGCCTTTATTACCTTCAATCAGCTGTAATGTGAAGTGACTCGGTGGCTTTCCTCGGAGGATGACGTCCACGTGACACGTACGATTCCTACAGTCGCTCTCACCCCTGGCTCTCGCCGCACGAGAGCTGGGAAACAAATGAACGTCAACCTCGACTCACCCTCACATCAACGCGAGCGCAGCTGCGGGAGATGGCGGCAGAATGCCGACCGCACTTCATCTCACAGGTGTCACCGCGGGGCCGTGTTTGGAAAGTTACCCGATGCTGCTTTACACCACGGCGTCAGCGCTTTGACGGTGGGAAAGACGAAGGAGAGGAGGACGACGACGGGGCGGAGGGAGGAGAAACACTGTAAATCTAACGTGGACACACGAGGACGGTTTATCTTTGAAATAGCGAGGAAACCATTCCGTGCCACTGCATTCACAGCCTCTGCACGTCTGCGTGTGCACGTTTGCATATTCGAGGGGCGTGTGCATGAACACTCTCGCCATCGCAGCAGCCGCACACATCCCTGGCTTATGTAACACGGAGAGGATGCTACACAAAGACTGGATTTCCACACGGGGCCAGAACAACGGCTGTAAATCCAGCAGATAGAATCAATGTCTCGAGTCACTTTAAACAACAAGGGGGAAAAAAAAGTCAGTCAAGGTGAAAATGTGATTACTGGGTCTCGCGAAAACCAAGTCACGCCTCGTCCTTGTCTTTATCCTCCAACAGCTGAGATTCTTTCATCTCCCGCTCCTAATCTAATCTGAAAGATAATGAATGCCATCACGCCCAGTCTTCACCTTCCTCCGTGCAGTCAAAGACTGAATGAACAAGGAAATTAAGACGCAGCGCCCGTGTTTACCAGCAGGTTAATTGGCAGAACTGTGTCATTGTCACTGTTCTATGGCAGACGGATTATATACTTTCCTCCTTCTCATCAAGATTCATCTCAGGCTTGGATTGAATGGATACAGCAATGGTGACAAAGCAAGTACCATTACAACGTATACATGTGCTGATTGAGATATTTATTCCTGATTAACTCTACGTAATGTTGTCCTGTGTTGGAGAGGTTCAAAAATAAGATAAAGCACTTTTGAAAGAGTGATGACAATTTAGGGTTGAGAATGAAGACGTAGGTAAAATTGCTCCATCGGCAAAAGAGGAACTTGACATAATCATAGAGGTGTTTTCTCTACTCACTCAAATAAACATATCATTGTTGTCTGTACAGACTTGGAATAAGCCAAGCAATACATTGTTTACATTTGGGGCGAGTCTTCTCCATGGAGGCCACCATGTTGCTCTGGTACAATAACACAGTCAGGAGATGAAGCCACTTTTACATGGACACCAGCGATGATCCTATTAAGGCGAACATGTGAACAACATGGTCTGATTATGGAAACCAGAATGAGGTCAGACTGCGCGATAATCAAAGTGCGATGTGTGGAGCATCAGCCTGTGGATACGTGCTACGTGGATGTTGATCACATGATAATGTGAGAGTGGAGCTTCAGTAGTATCCACACCACGACTGCTGAGCTGGGCTTTCCCTGGCCTCCATTATCAGTGTTGGGACATTCAGCATTATTGACAGGAGCCGTAATCAGATTATGCTCTGGATGATGTAAACAGAAATCTGAATTGATTTTTTTTTTCGATTACCAGCTCATGTAAACAAGATAAGTCCGCAGCATATCATGTCAGAATTAATAACAAGGTCAATAGTTGCGATGTCGCTGTCCCTGTAAATGCTAGTGATCATGAAAAGCTCCACTCGAGAGTCGTCATGTCACTTACACAGTAAACGCTGCTCAGCACGGGCAAATATTGGCTTTAACGTACAACACTTGAGCTTCTGCCTCTAAATGCCACGTCTCAGAACCTCCTACATTTCAGATTTATCCTCTTCTTGGCCATTTCTGATCAGAATAACTCGGCAGCATGCAAACGAGCACTTTAAAATGTCAGCCACACACTAACCTCCTGATGTACCCTCCACACCCTGCCAACATACACACAGGCTGATGTTGTTGTGATGTTTCGGGGTTAGGGTTAGTGTTTATGATAATCCACAATCCTCTCAAACTTAAAATTGTATGTCTCGCCGCAGCAAAAGTTGCCTTGTGGCTTAAGCCGTCAGAGACATGCAGGGGCCGAGTTGTGCCTTCGTTCTATGGTCAGGACTCGACTCATTAAAGCAGCACAAAGGCCTAATCGCATCTGCAGGCTTTTGATTTACATGCAATTAAAGTTTCATGTGAACCCAGATAAACCAGACAGAGGGAGGAGGAGGAGGAGGAGGAGGAGGAGGAGGAGGAAGAGGAGTGGAGTGGAAAAGGATGAGACCACCGGCAGAGAGGAGAGCAGGTGTGTGCAGCACCCAGGCACAAAGGGAAAAGAGAGTAGGGGGGTGGGAGTGTGGGTGTGGGTGTGTGAGTGTGTGTGTGTGTGTGGGGGGGGGGGGGGGGACAGGGGAGAATAGATGGGGCGATGAGCGTAGAGGAGTGGAGAGGTGAGACAAGAAATCATTTGGCAGGAGAAGTGATGACACAGCACATCCATCTCTGTGGCAGGTGCCTGCTGTTGCTCCTTCACAGAGGACACAAATGAACGGTGGGGGGGAAGGAGGGGGTTGGGGGGGGGCTCTGCAGTTGCAGCAGCAGCAGCAGCAGCAGCAGCAGCATTACACTGTGATAACACCACACTGAGCCAGACTGCCAGATTAAAAAAATGCCACTGATTGTTTTCGCTAAAAATACGACGGCTTCACAAATAAAAGGCCCATAAATAGTTCATAGCTTTGGCTTATTTTCGTCTCAATTTGTGTGTTATGCAATTAGCCTGTTATACTGCATTTCTAAAGTGAGAGAGGACCCATTTCATTATTTTTAAAACAGATTTGATCTTCATTTTTCATCTTTTCCAAGCCTCGCACAGACTTTCCTTCAGATCTCAGACTTGGTTATGTAACACTATGCTTATATAGTAACTCAGCAATCAGAGCCCCTGGCCTCTTGATATTTCCGCATGACGGCATTGCTCTATAAGAAGCCAATGTGATTGATAAGTCCTGACAAGGAACAAACAGGTCAAGTACGAAGCGGAGCAGCGGAGAATGCAAGATAATTGTGTGAAAATGGGATTTACAAAACAATAACAGAGTGTTCAATGATGTAATTACCAGAGAAATGCCGTAAATACACCAGGAGGCTCCCACTGTGGGTGTTATTAACACATCGCCCAGACACACTGGTTGTATGAAAGGTAGGACAGTAAATAACAATCTCCTCATAACCGGGGGGGTGGGGGCGGGGGGTGGGTGGGGGCGGGGGGTGGGGGGTGGCTGAAAGCAAAGAGGAGGGGGATGGTGTAATAATAATGGAAGCAATAAAAGGAGGCCCATTTTCCTCGATGTGATCTGCGCCTCAGTCATAGCCCCTCAGACGCTTGGGCGAGAGTGTGTGTGTGTGTGTGTGTGTGTGTGTGTGTGTGTATCTGTGTGTGTCTGTGTGTGTGTGAGAGAGAGAGAGACAGAGAAAATTTATATGTACATTCCCACCGAGCTCTCAGGAGTCAAAATGAGTCACATCATCTTATCAATCACCCACTTACAGTGTGTATATGTGTGTGCGTGTGTGTTTGTGTGTGTGTCTGTGTGTGTGTGTATGTGTGTACACCGCCCGAGGCTGAAATGAAGTCAAACATTTAAGTGCAGTGTGGTCCCACACACTCACGCCCACTGAATAGCTGATAGGCATCACATTATAACGACAAAGCCGAGCTCCATTGCCATCATCCCTGTGCTGTCATGTCACAGTGTAGATACACAAACTTTACAATAACACAAATAAACACAACCATGAACCACTATATTTCTACTGCTCCCTCTGCTCATGCTTTCTTCCCCCAAAAAACAAAACTATAGAATGGCGCCACAGTCACGGACTGATTAATTCGTCTCCTTCCGTTCGATCGATGCGTTTATTTTGTTCATCCGAATCCATGAATTATTCCAGAGGAAATCTAAGAACCCGTCAGAGAAACACCCCGAGAGAAAAGTAGTTCATGCTGCCTGATCGAATCGATCAAATTGTAAGAGCTTCTCCCTTCACCGTGTCGTTATACCACGTTCGGTCGAAATCCAAAACAGTGTTTATGTTTTCTTCAAGTATTGACAACCCCAACAAATGAAGTAATCATCCAACAGATGAACAAACGGAACATACGGACAGAGGTTTAGATATCACCTCATTGTTGGAGATAATGCACCAAGCGCTCAATCAGTATTATAACATCCTCACTGTCTCACAAAACTCAAATATCTAAATCGGTGAAAGAGGGAAAAGCCAGAGCTGCGACCTAGTGACTGAAAAAAGGGGATGACCCCCACAAGGAAATCCAGGGCTGAGAGTGGGACCCCCTTGGTGGAGATAAGGAAACAATCATCAGTGACCGATGACCCCTGACGGAGAAGACTCAGCTGCTTCGGGGGGTCGATCCCCCAGCGCTCCAGCTTCTTCTCCCGATAGATGGACGGCCGGGGAAATCTCCAGGGACGACGTCAACAAACTCGCGCACGCTCCGACAATTCCTCATGTGTGCATTCCAGTGTGTGAGCATTCACATGCGCGCGTACTCTGTGTTACACCAAACCACTCTCACTCCCACACACTCCGCTCACACCTTCACATTTCCACCACCAACGGCATTTGTTGCGCACGCGGCGGCGATAACGGATGAACCTGCACGTGAATGGATTTTGACTGACGCACTCGGATCGCCGCTCCCCACGAGCGAAGCAGAAGGAAAGTCACTCACGGGAGTTCCTCTGGCTGCCGTCCGCTGGACCAGGTGAGGTGGACATCCCAGCAGGACGCTCTTCGCCCTCACAGGACGCCGCCAAATGGGAGAAAAAGGGAGGGGGCAGGATGCAGACAGCACGACGATCGCACACCGAAAACTCCACTGATCACGAGAGCACCTGCCCACCATGCATCCCCCTCACGCTGACGCTCACTCCGCACACATTCCCCTCCGTACGAGAGAGAGAGAGAGAGAGAGAGAGAGAGAGAGAGACGGCGATGCTCACGTGCACATTTCTCACAGAGATCAACTCACGCCCTTCGGAATACTGAGCGTCCTCAGGAGTCCGGCGGCGGAGGGACACGCGCACACACACACACACACACACACACACACACACACACACGTGCTTGCATGAAGCTGAGCCGTTGTCGAGTGCTGCCGTAAAAGACTGCCGAGGCTGAGAGAGCGAAGATGAGTGGAGCGTACCACTCTCTCTGCTGGGCGAGGGAGGAGGGGGGCGGGGGGGGGAGAGATAGAGAGAGAGAGAGAGAGAGAGAGAGAGAGAGAGAGAGAGAGACGTAACCTCGAGGAGAGGAGGATGGAGAGGGGGGGGTGGGAAAAGAGGGTGTGTGCATGCGGAGGATGGGAGATGAGCAGAGACGATCTTGAGTTTGTGCATGTGTTGGCATGTTTTAATGATCGATGGGTATTTGCATCCGATCCAGTTCTTCTGTATTTGCCGTCATGTAGAATCCATGTGGTCCTCACCCTGAGTCACAGTCACTGGAGAAATGGAACGTGACAGACAGGAAATGGGACTGTCCCTGTTGGCGTCGGGTGGAGGTCACGGACGGTTGATTCCTCTGTGATAATACAGACGTGAATAATACGATATTCAACTTCAGCCGACGTGCGGGCTTCAATTCTACAAACTGGACCTTTAAACAAGTCTGCACACTTTATACACCTCACTTGTTTACGTCCATTTGCTGGATTTATCGTGCACACATTCACTTCCAA
>JAFBJT010056510.1:4983-19816 GCA_016785325.1 Chascanopsetta lugubris | reverse complement strand
AATGTGGACATCATTGTTAAGAATTGGTCAGAGCTGGTCATGGTTAGGTTTAAGCTATCTGAATGAAATGGAAGACATCGTTAAGTCAAAATCAAAATAAATTTACAAAATCTCAGTGTGTGTGTGTGTGTGTGTGTGTGTGTGTGTGTGTGTGTGTGCATGTGCGGTCCTGCCGTTGTCCTCCTCCCTATGTGTCTTTATCTCCTTCCGTGTGACATGTCTGCCGCCGTGCTGCCTCATTGCCGCGCTGAGTGCAGAGAAGCGGCGTGCCGCCTGTTGCCGTAATGGGCTGGGTAATTTCCTTGTTTCGGGGCCACGCACAGACCTGATACAATGGCTTCGCCGCGGCGTGTCCGTCATGTCGCCGTACAGCGCACAGCCAGCAGACGAGCCCGACGGGCCGAGTATAGACAGATAGACTCCTGTTGTGTCTTCAGCCAACTGTGATCACGCCGCCTCCAACGACAGCGGGGACATAATAAAGCGTGAGAGCCAGTGGGTCGGCACCAGCGCGCTGATGTCCTCGGGCCACGCGCTGAATAAGGTGCGAGTTATTGCGATTCACAGAGTATTCCGAGGTCTAAATGTGTAATAGAAATCTACTAAAACCCCCGATTTAGCTGTTGATGAGTTAAAGTTGGATTAATAGACATTTTGGGAGCGTGCCGTTGGCAGATAAAGGCAAAGTGAACACAAGGAATCAGCGATGCCTGTCCGCGGTAACCTTTCAAAGGATTCGTTGTACTTGTGCCAAGAGAGCGAGCGCAGATGTCTCTTATAGAGAAAAGGGTAAATATAGAAGCCGGAGGCTGGGTGATAAGGAGATCAAAGGAGAAACCGGAAGGACAATGAGACAAGTGAATAGTGTAAATGGAAAAAAAAACAAATGACAGGGCAAAGACGGGCAGATGCTTCTAGGCGCAACTGCAACGACGGAGGAAGAAGCATTTGGACCCAAATGAATCCGTTTGATTTCCGCAAGTGTTTACTTACCCTCACTCAATCCACATCTCTCTCTCTCTCTCTCTCTCTCTCTTTTATGGAGACAGCCAGAGAGGCGAGCAGGTTAACTACCCCGGTGAAAAGTGTTCTTAGTGGGCCGATCAATTATGACCCTGGCGCGGCCGCGTGGGCACGGATGCCGGCAGCGTGCACCAGGGGGGGAAAGGGTTCAGGGATCGGAATGGAGGCATCTTGACCCAGGATAATGGCAGCGTAATGGGATATGCTCTGGAAAGCGCAGAGGGTCTCACCTCGCCTTGTGTTGCCCCCCTGCTGCTTCATTAAGCCCAAATACACACTGTCTTTCTCACTTCAGTGACACCGCAGCCTCCCTCTCTCCGACTTCCTCCGTCTTTTATTACTCGGCTTGTTTGGGAACCTCTCGGGGAAGTTGCCACCTTGTAAACAGGCTCATACGACTCGCGTGATTAAAGCATACCTTTGAGGAGCTCGCCAGGGAAAGAGCATCTTTGCCCTCGCTCTCTGTTGTTGGCCATTAGCGGGCTCTGCCTCTCTTAAGTCCTTGAGCGCTGATTCATCAACGGATCAAAAAAGAGTGCCGTGTCTGGAACGCTGAGACAACCGCAGTGAGGGTCACTGCGTTTGTCTCAGCGTTCCAGACCCCGGCTTAAAAAACACAGAGAGGGGCCCGATTCAAAATGGCGCAGTGGCTCTCAATTGGTCTGGCTTCGGGACCTTACTGACGAGCCAAATTGAGGAACATTCTCAAATGTATTCAATGAAAAGATGGCGCACTTTGATGATGCGACGAGGCTTTTGCATTGTCTTCAATATAACAAGAAAATCTGTATATTTGTGTCGTAAAAGCACAGTATTTCTATTACTTAACTTTTGACTTTTGTCTGAAAATGACCCAATGCATAAAAATCCTCTTCAAAATAAAAGCAGAGTATATTTTTTTTTTTTTTTTAATCGCTATCAGGATTTTTTTCCACCAGGGCTTCTCGAGCAGCTTTGGGGCGTAGTTTTAATGACGGAGATCCAAATGAAATGGGATTAGCGAGTGAGAGAGAGAGAGAGAGAGAGAGAGAGAGGATGCAGAGGAATGGATAATGAAAGATGAAGTCAGATGATGGAATCAGGCAAAACACGGCTGATACTGGATGTCTTTCCGTTTATTCCAGAGAGCGTGTCGTTCTAACTGTAAGGGCTTCTGATGAAGAATCGAAGCCGCCATCTGTTATCAACTGCGCGTGTGTGTGTTTATCAGTGAGTGTGGTGTGCAGGGACAGGATACTGTTTTAAGTGCATTGCCCCAAGGTGTCATTGTTGCTGTGAGGGCCACTACAATTAACACCTTGTGCATCACAATTAGCAGGGAATTCATCTGTGGCAGCAAACCTCAGGATACAAACTTAAATAGAAAGTATCATGGCAGCATGTGTTGAGTTGAAGAGTCTCACCTGCTGTAATTGTAGGGTATTTTTATGCCTTGAGTTAATGAGAAGAGTTTTCTCTCTTTAATACCTGTCAGTTCAATACAGAAATGGCTGCCAACAGATCGTACAAAGAGGAATAGTTTATCTGCCCCTGTCTGGGATTGATTTAAAAACGCCCATCTGTTGGTGCGAGGCGACAGAGACATCGACGGTGAATTCCGGCAGTGGGGATTCCCAAAATCTGAAGTTTAAGCGACGATATTCCTCTTTGAAAACTTACCCCTGGGATTGGAATGAAGCCTTATACAGAGACAGCTGCGGTTCCCAGATGAACATTTTTGTAAATAAAATCTTTCTAGCTGTTGTCTTCATTCGTAAATCAACACTTAGAGGCCATATGATGTATATAGCAGTTATGCGGTATCAACAAATTACCCTCAGCAGTTATAACATAGCTTCTGATTGGTCATAAGTCATGCATTGAAGTGATTACACTATATAAACCACAAATGGACTGAAATCTTACACAATGTACATTTAACTATAATGTTTCGTAATCATTTTCCTTAAAGGTGCAGTGTGTAAGATTTGGTGACATCTAGTGGTGAAGTTGCATGTTGTACCATGGCCTCACCCCTCTGAGCATGTAGGAGAACCTGTGGTAGACTTCACTTGTCATCAAAACTCAAAAGATGTACACTCAGAGCTACCGTAAAACCATGGTGGCCCCGCGGAGAAGATCTGCTTCCCATGGAAATATACATCAATGGGCTCATTTAAAGGTAATGGAAATACAAAATACTTTCAGGTGATCATGAAAATGTGAGAAAGTAATTATTCTATATATTTTTTTTCTGCCAATAGAAATGACTAAGATAACGAAAGATTTTACACACTGCGCCTTTAATAATCAAATGTTGCTGCAGAGGTGTTAAAGATGTCAGAAATCATGAGATGTCAATACAGAGGAGATGTCTTGCTGCTATAAAAAAAAAAAAAATACATACGGTATATATATATATACCTTTCCGCAATTGCGGCTCTGGAACAGAATGTGTCACATGTCTCGTGTGGCTGTGAGTCGTGACAGTGTGTCAGCAAGCGGTGACGTGCACCCACACCCCGGAACTGAAGACGCTAAATGCGACTCGGCCATCACTCGTTTCCATATTTTTAACCGTGGTTTTTCCAGCCGTCACACGCTGAAATGTCTCCAGTGGAAAAAGACTTGCAGACAATCTGGCAGAGGACTGTCGACGTTGTTGGAGCAAAACGGTTCAGGTGCTCAGGTCGAGGGTGAGGACAGGTGAGGTCGTGTATTGGAGCTGTAATTACATTTGAATGTGCAATTCCTTTCGGATTATTGCTGTTTGACCAAGGGTGAGAAAACGCTCCACCTTCACCAGGTATGTAAAGATGATCATAATTTCAGATTCCACTCAAACCTTGTCAAGAGTTTGCTGGACCAGTCGATCAAAAGGGTTTTAACTTGGACATAAACACGTCTTTTTCATTTTTGATCTGGCTGCACATGAAAGTAAAACTTCTTCAGCAAAGTTTTTTTTCCTGGAAAAAGACCAAATCAAGAGATCTCTCAGGTGATGCAGTGTTTAATTAGCTGAAACAGAGCTGGCAGCGTAAGCCAACGCTAAGCCGTATCAAAACCCTCCTCCTCCAATCGTTTGGTGTAATAGCCAGCGACTGATAAACCCAAACTCTATTCAGAAAGTAATTTGGCAGACTAGCGGTGACGCACCTGTCCCCGGCACCGGCTCCCCTCCCCGAAGTCATCTCTCTTAATGACTCGTGCCCATTGTAATTGGCTCTGGCTGGTTTCATTTACACTTCCGATCAGCCAATCAGATTAGCCGGGTGTCATGTGATAGCGTTTGCCGAAGGCCCGTGAGGAGGCCCCTGGATGAGTGATGGGACAGAATGAAGTGGGTTATCTGAGGGGAGTATTTTTTTATTTTTTTATTTTTTTTATTTTTTAACAAGGTCTGGGACCACGAGCGGTGCAAAGGCGGATGGTGCATGAGAGACTGGGAAATGCACAATCAGATAGGAGAGCGTGTCCTTCATCGTAACACTGAGAGAGCTGTGGAGGCGAGAGGAGAGTCAAGTCAGGGATGGAAAGGATTTCTAACTCTTCCTTTCTCAACTGAGGAAGAGGAGCTTAAAGGTACAGTGGCGTGTTTAGCGTTCGATGTGCAAGCTACTCGCAACATGGATGAACACGATTCCTCCCACAGTCCAAAGGCACGTAGATCGGGGCTCAGGTTCACTTCAAGGTGCTGCGGCTCGGAGTCGAACCGCCGCCTCACCAAGGCGAAAGGGGTCGTTGGAGGCTGTTCGCAGGCACCTTATCGGGAGGCCTCCTGCTTCTCTTCAGTGAATGTTTTCAGAGCAACTTGCGAGAGAGCCCCAGGTCAGACCCTGAACTCACTCGAGGGATTACATTCCTCCGCCGGCCTTGGAAAGCCTCAGGAAGCCCCGGGAGGATCTGGAAAGCGTATGGATATCTGGAACACAACGGTGCAGCCTGCTCCCACTGCACCCAGACCCCAGATAAGCGGCTGGAAATGGAAGCAGGGGCGGATATCGCGCGGGTGAGGACAAAGAATGAGGTTTCCGCCGTTACAGAGACCTGGTTCAAAGACAGGTGGAAGATTTTGCAAGATTGGGGCAGAATTGAAGCTCATTCCCTCCTGCGCTCATCGCCTCTTTGCCTACATCTCATTCTCCCGCGAACCCGCTGTCGTCCACCTGTGAATGAGTCTCTCTGACTGTTCGGCCCTACTTGGATGGATGTATTGTGACACTCTCCATCCAGTCATTACTCACACACCAGCCCCCTGCGCCTGGATTTTGCTCCGGTCCCTGCATGTTGTTCATTCATTTCCTTCATCATCTACTTCCTTGTGTGGCCCCGGAAAATAATCATTGTGGTAACAATGCAGAATATTTTTAGCCAAGGGCATCGTCCGCTGGTTGTTTGTATACCTAAGCAGTTGTGGCATTTGATGATTATTCTAATGGGAAAAAGAAATGTGGCCTGATAGCAGTCGTCATGTTTCAGCTGTGTCCTTGGTGCCTCCACAAGTTTTTATTTCTCTGAGTTTGCAAGTGGTCAGAGCCAAGGCTCTTTTCGCTGTGAGGAAGCTGATGGGGGGGAAATAGACGCAGCAATAAAAACAGGTGATTTGGATGAAAATATTTGTCTATTTCAAGAATATGAAATCGTATCATCAGGACTATCAAAGGACAATGGTTGTATTGGATGCTATTTCAAGCTATTTCATTTCAAGTCCAGAAAATGAGATCCGAATGCCGGTGATTGAGAAAAAGGAAAGTCAATCTGTTCGTGTTACTTCAAATATCCATCCATCCATCTATTTATCCATCCATTCATCATTCTACATATACCTTTATTATTTCTTGGAGGGTTTGTGGTCAGAGCAGAGCAAATCGGTTGACATTGGGCGCATGGTCAAGTAACACCCGAACCAGTGGTCATTATGTTTGTACATATAACACGTGTTTGTGTAAATACCAGGTCACTTAGAGATAGATATTACCATTGAGAGGAGGAGGGTCAAACATACGGCCCGTGGGCTGGAATCGAGCCGCCAGTGGATCCAACCTGGCCCGCAGGATGATTTTGCAAAATAAATTTTTAAAAATTGGTTGTATTGAGAAGGGACATTTTGATTAATTAATCAGTTTAAATGTTGATTTAAACTGAGTATTTTTATGAAATGTTCAACTTTTTTTGCACTCAAACAAATGGAAATATTTTTTCATTGTTTTCATTGTTTATAGGTCAATATGCTCTGATTTTACTGATCCGGCACACTTGAGATCAAATTGGCCCATATGTGACCCTGGAACTGGAATCACTTTGACTGCATGTCTGATCTGTGGCTGTGAGGAACACAATGAAACAAGCAAACAGACGTGGCCCTGGATTAACCAGTATTCACACCATTCATTTCTTTCATCTCATGCAGTCACACGTTTACCTATGTAGTCCTCAGATACTTATCAGGTAACTCATAGACAACAGAAACTCTAAGCAAAAAAATACAACATTATGTGGAATCTTTGAAAAGCCGCACTGTAAACTGGGAGGTGCAACCCTTGGAACAGCAGGCTGACCACCAGGCCTTTCCTGTTCCTCAGAATCAAATTGATTCCCATTAATTGGAGAGCCAGATCCGGGAAGCGCTCCAATCAACCTACCCTGGAACAAGGGTGGGGAGGCGGGGGCCGGCCGCGCGGCGGGGGGGGGGGGGGGGGGGGGGGGGGGGGGGGGGGGGGGGGGAGACTGTGCCAAACATTTAGCAGCTTGAGCCAATCCCACTCAAGGGCTCCGGCATCAACTTTCCAAAGACGAGGTGCAATACTTACAAGACGGTGGGCCGGGTACTGGGGCCACGCCACGCTGTCGCTGAATCAGTGCGAACATGGTACACGCAGTCGGCCGGATGCGCGTATGATTTGAAGTTCTTCCTGTTACGCCCTCCTCTCATCAGGGCTCATGGCCGCTGCACATTTTGCCCTCAAGAGGCGAGACCCAGCACAATCCAATCATGGATTTACGCTCGCCCTGCCATGCGCTGGAGAAACCCGCACAAGTGTGTGAGTCATCACCCGGATTCCAGTGACTCCAGTGGGAGGATCAATTCAGAGAAAAAAGAGATAGCATGAAGTGGTAACAACAGAGGGTGGCAAGTATTTGCCTAACGCCAAAGTGTTGTGGGTAAAGGTGTGTTTTTTTTGGGTGGTGCAGTCTGACACACAGATACGACGAGAGAGCAGAGAGATAGAAGTGTGCGTTTGGGCCCTGGAGCTGGGAATTAACCCCCGACTGCCCCGGGAGTCAATCACTCGCTCTCTCCTCTCGTGAGAGATGTTCATGAGGATGTTGTGACCGCTGGCCAGGGATTGTCAGGGAGGGGGGGGGAGACGAAGCACATCTACAGCAAAGAGGGTGGAGGTGACGGATTAGTCAGGCAGATTTATTTTCACAATTTGTTTTTAAAAACACGTATATATTGGTGACACATATTCCAATGCTCTGTATTCCTATGCAAAATGATACAAGTTAAGAATAACGTTTCTGCACAGCCACAATCAGCTAAAACGTCCAGGGTGTAAAATTCATAGTTACCAATGAGTGTGTAACACCAACCCTCAGGGGAATTGAGGGTTCTCTGACATCAGTGTACTATGTGTGTGTGTATATATATATTATATGTGAATGGTTGAATGGGAAAAGTAGAAAAGCACTACATGGAACTTTTTACTGTTTGATTCCAGCCCTTCAGTGAATGGAACTGAGACCTACTGACGCTGCATCACAGCTCCAAAGTAGAGTGTATGGGGGATATTCAGTTGCCAAAATGACATGCTGCAGCTAAGTGCCTCTCACCACCACCTCCCAGCCAAGAAAGGAGGAGAATATACGGTAGCCTTCATTTCGGTCATTAAAACGGTGAAAAGGCTTCCACCAGGTCCATTCCAGAATCCTGGAGAGAGAGGCTGTTGCTTCTGATGTGGGTGAAAAGAGGTATTAATACATGCAGGTCATACACTCATAGAAATCGAAAGTCATAGACGTTTCAAATTTCCTCCTGGAAACTGGAAACTTTCACTCTTTATTATGCATGTCATCATACCTTGAGCACATGACAGTGAATGTTGCATTAGCGATTTCTCATTTAGAGGTTATTGTCATGTAGCACAATGGGAGGAGCTGTCTCTGCTTCTTTTTGTGCCACTGAGCCAGTTTGACAGAGACAATTAAAGCTAATCTACTCGTTAATTAGTGTAATTCCTGCTCACAAACCAATGTATTAGGACCAATACCCACTTGAGTAAAATACATTTTAGCTTCTCTTTTCTAGAGACTCTCATTTGTTAGAAAAAAATAAGAGTTGGTTTATTTTAGTGAGTGTAAAAGTGTGAAACCAGTCTTTATTATTGTAGCCTAAATGAATCACAGCCACATAGGCACAAGGAAAAGCTGCAGAGTAACTGTATGTCAGAGTCACCTGTAAGTAAGATGCAAAATGTCAGCGCCTCACAGGTGATTGGATTTCTTCAAATTAAGACAATAATAATTGATTCGACTTGACATTATGTTTTAGCTTGACATGGTGCTTTAATAATACAAAGCCCAGGGTCAACTTCTGCTGAGGTAAGAAGACTAATATAGGCAAGAGAGAATGGACAGTGAGGGGAGATGTCTCTTATAAATTCAGAATAAATGGATATGGATAAGTGCTAAAGCCTTTATGGTAGTGACAGGTGGTGCCAGGAGCATTATGTGTGTGGGTTGCCCATCTGTCCATCCAACTGAATGTATTTTTATTTTTTATTTAGTGCCTTTAAACATGTCATGATAGACTTGCAAGCCCCGTACTTATTTATAAATAGAAATTCTGGGTTTAATCTGATTTTAATGTTTATTTATATACATTTTTTTAAATCTATCCATTTAGCTATCTTTTGTATTTGCTCTGACATATTTGTATCTGTTTAATTTCAATATTTGTTGTTAAATACTTTATTAATTGTTTTAGATAAGTGCTATGGACCTAACGTTTTATGATCATTATCATGAGTTATAGAATGCCGTATGCCCACTTCCACTGGCCCTGTAAATACCCAAAGCCATAGCTGTCAGTCACAGCTGGCAATAGCCTCTATTATATATGCCCCAATCTACATCAGGGTTTATTGTCAATTTCCCTTCAAATTGGTTCATGATTTATCAAATGAACATCACTGAATTGCACATCTGCCCCTTTATTGACTCACCTTATTCTTCCTATTCAATTTCTTTAACCTTATCACTGCACTAATTAAATGAGTCTGTAGAGACATGGGTGTATATTGCAGCCTGAGTGGCTGGCAACAAGGGTGAGGACAGTTGATGTCAGTCAGTCTGTTGATCTGTCATCAGCTCAGAGAGAGAGAGGGAGAGAGAGAGAGGGAGAGAGAGCGAGAGAGAGAGAGTTTAGAGTTTATCAGACAATTTAATGAGACAAAAGCTTCCATTTTTGGCAAATATCCTAGAATAGTTTCTTATTTCACGCTGTATCTGTTTTTATATCTTTGAGCACAGATTGTTTCATAAGTTTAGTTTTACTTTTTCCTCCAAGGCATAAAGACACCATCTGTCTCTGCCTTTGTTCAAACTCTTCATAGGAGTCATATTATGCTTTATACTCACCATTCACCACCATTCACAGAGATCCTCCAACTAAGAGCTGAAGGACCTGCTGTGGTCCAAATGCCCCAAGGATGAGCTGTTATAGCTGCTCTCTCCAGTCTGTTTTGGCCCGCACAGACAAATGCTCTGCTGTGAAGGGGGGGGGGGGGGGGGGGGGGGGGCGCATTTCACAGAGCTGCTGCCTGAGTTGTCAATCACCCCCTATCCTCTCCTTACCCAAGTCTGCCCAACCAATGGTCGTCACGCTCTGAATAACGTGGCGCTCGGAGTCACTCCATCACAGGTCACAGGCCCCTCGCTGTCACACCTTAGGGAACATACTTTGTCAAAAACGGACAAATTGTTTTGTAACATGACTCGTGATTCGTTGCAAAGTTGGGGCCACTCTCGGTCACGTTTGGTCTGTGACGCACAATGCTTGGATTCAGCTACGCAAACTCTAATATGGCGAGATCGAGCGTTGGCATAGGTTTGCATTCTGCAAGGCCTCTTGAATGTTAGCAACAGATTTTTTTTTTAAAGCTTAAAGGAGCAGAGTGTAGGATTTGCTGACATCTAGAGATGAGGTTGCCTGTTGCACCCACCCTGACCCTTCCGGGCACGCAGGAGGACCTCTACGGTGGCCCTCAGTTGTCATTGAAAGTCAAAAGATGGCCGGTATGTCCACTCTGGGCTACTTTTAAAAAACATGGCGGCCCTGGTTGAGAGGACCCGCTCATGTAAATAAACATCGATGGGTTAATTGGAGGCAAATAGGATCTAAAATACATTTGAGTCGTCATGGAAATGTCGATATGTCACATTTTTTCTACCAGTAAAAGTGTAAGAAATGTACGAAATCGTACACACTGCACCTTTACAAGCCAAAGCGAATGCATTGCAAAACAAAAAATCAAAACATGCTAATGTGGCAACGCCAGGACTTCATCGAGGTCACTGTGTTGTAACCCTGCTGTGATTCATCCAAATGTAGACCCCCTTTTTTTCTATTTTCCCCCCTTACCCGTCTAATCTTGTTTGCGTCATTGTGGCAAATTGTACTTTCTCCAAAGTTTGCGAAGTTCACTCTTATTTTCTAAGCCTGAGTCCGTCAGACACCAACATAGTCTAGACTGTGCAGCCTGTCAAATAACAGTCCAGGTTTTATAACCTTGAAAAAAAAAAAAAAAAAATCAGCACAACAAGCCCACCATGGCCCCCTTCTATCTTTAACATAATCCACTTTGCTCTCTTCATGTTCCTCTCAGTGCCAAATGTGCAGAGGTGTGTAGAGAGGCTTACATCCATTTAGGAGCCCTTAGTGTGTTTAATCAGAGCTTATGTGACAAAGCAGTGTGAGGTGGAGGCCGACAGAAGAGCTTCACCGCTCCTGAGGCGGCGCTGATGACACACACGCAATGATGCAACCCAGATAAGGAGGCGCAGGAGAGGAGAGGGCCGGGCGAATGGAGGGATGGGTTGTGGGGAGCGTTCATTTAAGAAGACAAACACCTTCATTTCAAGCTGCCCAGGCAACACAGGCGGCTTCTCCCAGGGCTGGAAATGGGCCTCTTTTCCCTGACGGAGGATCCAATCCCCCCTCTCTCTCTCTCTCTCTCTCTCTCTCTCTCTCTCTCTCTCTCTCATGTTTGGAGTGATAATAGATTATCTAGGGTCTCGCCTGAAGGGCCTGCGTCTTTGATTTGCTTTGGAACATATTTTCTGTCTGCTTTTGGTGAAGTCGTTCCGATCTGCCGGTGCTGATATCGTCACGGCTCGACTTATCTGCGGCGTGTAAGAGCCGGTTTTTGTCTGTCTTAGCTCTAATTCCGAGACAGCAGTCGTTTCATTTCAGTTCGCGATTGTTGCGCGGCAGAAAAAAATGCCAAACTTGCCACCACCACATTTGATTTGTTCCCCATCTCTCTCTGCGCCGGAATGTGCCGACGCTGTCACTGCCGGGAACAGAATTGAATTTTCCAGCCTCAGAAACAAACAGAACTTGATGATTATCTTTTAAACGCTCTCAGCAGTTGTAGATTTCTCTGCAAACGTCATGAAGGGATTTTGAATTGAAAATGTGTTTTGTAGCAGGTCGATCCAAAGTCTGTTTCTGACTCGAAACCATGGCAACCCAACGGATTCCGACGTTTTTTTAATGCCTTGTGTTGTATGTTGTTGGAGAGCCCTTGCTTGTCCTGAGTTATACATGAAATACAATTACCAACACTTGTAGCAGTAAATCCTCCTGCAATATCTTGATTAAAAAGTCTGAATTGGGCTTTTATCATCTTGACACACGCGCCTCTATGTTTCTGTTTGAGCATGGAGCACATGGAGCACATGGAGCACATGGAGCACATGGAGCACATGGAGCACATGGAGCACTCTGATGTTCAGTACCTCGCTGAAGAATATTGAAATGTGGTGTAAGAAAGGAATAGAGGGCACCAATTTTCCAATCCACTCCTTAGCTGCATGAAATTGAAAACCATGACCTGAGAATCGTCTGCCTACAGTGAGAATTTGTACATACTTACCTATTATATTGTCTGGCACAAATTTAATTCTATTTTACAATATTTGCAATTTGGAAGAAAAATGTGGACATTTTGTGGGATTTGTTGCAGTGTTTGCCTTAGCGACTATTACTGCGTCTTGACATTTATTACACACACTGTATATTCTGACTTGCCCCCCCCCCCCCCCCCCCCCCCCCCCCCACCCCCACCCTTCCCCTGCTCTCTTCTCGAAAAGGTTGGAAATCCATTTTGAGATTGCAGACCTTTTCTGTAGTCTGTTAATTGCTGATTGACCTCTGGAGTGGTCGTGTTATATATTTATTTTTCATTTCTATTTTTTTTTTTTCATTTGCCGCCTAATCGCAGTAAGACAGAGCAGCGACCTAATGAAGAAGAACCCATTATCCTTCACTCAGGCGTAATCTCGTACAAACATGCGAGCAGATGCGAGCCGAGTCAAAATGCTCCTCCGCGAAACATGAGCCACTGTGATTAACAGCGGTGACATTGGAGCGACACGTGGTTTTGTTCTCGTTTGGTGAATTTAGAACAAATTAGAAGACAAGAGGAAGGAGACCTGAATTCAAAGCATCAGTCTTCACCTCGGATCACTTCAACGCTGCATCAGGAAAACTGATGAATTCAAATGAGCACACGGACTTGTTGTTGGGTTCCAATCATCCTCAGGCAGACATGGATCAAACTGTCATTTTGGGCAGGTGTGGCACTCAGGTGTGTGTTACACAGCGGATCGATCAGTGCACACACACACACACACACACACACGAGCGTGAACACCGTCCCACCAGTGGACATCAGCGAGTCCTGCAGTATGGACCTTCTAAACAGTCTAACCTCGGTTCTCCTTCATGCTCAGAAATGATGGATACGACATACAACCTCACCTCTAGATGTCTCCAAACCGTACGCACTGCACCTTTAACTTTCACTCGTTCTAACGGGTGTACAATGTGTGTTTTGTGTGTTTGTAGGAAACCCACCAGCCACAGGTACCGGCTCATTGATCATCTACTTGGACGACTACAACGACAACGCCCCCTACGTGGTCCCGTCGGTAGCGCGGGTATGCGAGGACGCACACGACATGAACGTGGCCATCGTCGGGGGCCGGGACAAGGACCTCCCACCTAACGGAGCACCCTTTAAGATAGAACTGGGGAAACAGCCGGGACTGGACAAAACATGGAGAGTCACCAGGGTCAACTGTGAGTATCTCATTTTCAAAATGAGGATGTTTTTCATTTTTCAGAGTCTATCCTCTTATTATTCCCTCACTCGCTCGCCCGCCCCCCGGGGTGGGGGTGGGGGGGGGGGTGATGGGATAAAAATAAATGAGAGTGACGGTTCGAGCAGGTTGAGAGAGAGCTGTCAAAACATAAAAGCACATTTCTTTGCAGGACGGCTCAGCCCGCCTGAATATGGTTTCATATCCTGTCACACGGTGTTTATACGAACACAGAGCCGAGCGAGCTTAACCCAAGACAGTCGTGCACATCACACACGGAGAGGATGAGAAGTAAAATGAACGGGGCGGGGGGGCGGGGGCGGGGCGGGGGGGGGAGGTACAGACAGACAGACGGACAACCAAGACATTGATCTGTGGGTTGGATGAGCGACAGCGCTGTTCGTGTGTGTGTGTGTGTGTGTTTGAGTGACGGAGCAGGCCTCAAACTTGCCCAGAGGTATTAGTTGTGAGTGACAGCAGGGGGAGGGAGGGAGGCGCAGACCCTCCTCAATCATCAGCGCTGGAAGAGGCAGAGGGAGGAAGCAGAGGAAGAAGCACTTCCCGCTGAGGTGGACGGCCGCTGTGCACGTCCACGACGAGCGTGGGCACGAGGGCGTGGGACAAGAGGAGCTGCCGGTTGTGGATCCACAGAATCTCTCTGTTTAAGAGCCATTTTTGCATTTTGTGGTGTTCGATAATTGAGCTCTTAAAACTGCAATGATTGGTTACTTGAAGATGAAAGTAATTCACACAGGCTTATAAAAAAAAAACTAAAAAAAAAAGTTTGAATCCAGGCATAAGGAGCCCGAAGCAATGATTTTATACCATTAGTGAGTTGGGTTAAAATGTTGATGGGGCTGTGTAGGATCTTGTGGAAGCTGCATGTCCTGGTCACCTCGTACTTCCAGTGTTAGTGGGAGCTGTGGTTGAGGGGCTGAGTGGAGCTGAGCTTTAACCAGAGGGGCCAGAGGTTCAAATCCTGCCGCTCCCACTGTGCCTGCTGAAGTGTCCTTGGACAAGGTGTTGAACCCCACATTGTCCGTTGAGCACTGCAACTGCAGCTGCTCAACAGGACTACACAAGTGGGCTCAATCAATTATTCAATTCAATCCTTGAAATTCAATGAACTAAATGTGGCAGATTCATTCCCAATTCATTCCATATTTGAAAATATGAATAGAGTATATGGGCGTGAAAAAACAGTGGAAGATAAAGAGAAAATGTAAATAGTCATAATGATGATAATAATATTAAAGAGCATGATCTCAACGTTGAAATGGGATCATGAACAGGTGACTTGGGTAATGGATGTCTGGTAGAATCCTTGTGTAAGTAAGGTGCTTTGTTAAAGGTGCAATGTGTAAGATTTGGTGACATCTAGTGGTAAAGTTGCATGTTGTATCCATGCAGGGGAACCTATGGTAGACTTCTGTTGTCATTAAAC
>JAFBJT010056031.1:5665-46097 GCA_016785325.1 Chascanopsetta lugubris | reverse complement strand
TACGTCATGTGGAAGAACGTGGGCCGCATCGTGGAGGACCACCACCACCACCACCAGCACGCCAAGTTCCGGCCGAGGGACGTGTGCCTGGGATCCGTGGCGGGGATCCTCCTGGTTCTGGCCGGACTGGTGACGTTCATCCTGTACGAGGTGGGGATCCTGGAGGAGGACCAGGCGGAGAGGGAGGAGGCCCTGCTCATCCACTTCGTCAGCAACATCACCATCGTGAGCCTGATGTCCGCCGCCGCCGCGGCCGGCTGCGCGGTCTACCGGCTGGACCGCCGCGAGCACGTCTCGGAGAAGAACCCCACCCGCACCCTGGACATGGCGCTGCTGGTGGGCGCCTCCATGGGCCAGCTGATCATAAGCTACTTCTCCATCGTGGCCATGGTGGCCACGGGCGCCACGGGCCACCTGAACGCCCTGAACCTGGCGTGGGCCGTGCTGATGGTGCTGGAGCTGGGCCTGCAGAACTACTTCATCATCGAGGGCCTGCACCGCGAGCCCTTCCACGTGATGCGGGAGGCGGCGCTGCACACCAACGCCCACAGCTTCCACGAGCAGCTGGAGCTGAAGGTGGTCACGCAGGGGCACAAGCACAACTACTTCCTGGACTCCGGCAACGACGACAAGCCCAACTGGAAGAGGAGGATTCTGAAGGAAGTGTGCGCCTTCCTGCTGCTCGCCAACATCATAGTAAGTTTTGCTTTGTGATTATTATTATTTATTTTTATTTTTTTTCAACATTTCCTGTTGGCTCACGTGTCCGTCCTCTGTCGGCAGCTGTGGATCATGCCTGCGTTCGGCGCCCGTCCCCAGTTCGATCACCCGGTGGAGATCAAACTCTACAAGTTTGCGCCGTGGGCGGCCGTCGTGAACGTCGGGCTCCCGTTCGGAATCTTCTACCGCATGCACTCGGTGGCCAGTCTGTTCGAGGTCTACCTCATCTCCTAGGTTTAGGGTCAGTGGACATTTTTAGATTTCCATTTTATGAATTATCAAAGGATTTTAATGTAACGGATTCCATGAAAATTTAACTCGCGTTAATAAATGTTTACTTTGGACAAAAACTCGACTTGTCATTAATTTTGCACAAGAAAAACAAACATTATATAACGTGCAATGTCATCATACTCGGAATATATTAAGTACAGCTGCTTTTAGATATAGATTTGTCATTTAATTTGATTAACTGATGATTAATATGTTCATGTGCAATATCGCTATTATGATTATTACGGTGTTGCTACTTTAGCGTGTTTCTGTCATTTCCATCACTTATCAAACACTAAATGTAATTTTCTTCTGAGTCACCAGGGGGGTGACCGAGAGGGTTTTGGGTACATTTCAGGGTGGCCTCATTTTATGTGTAACACTGTAGTACGCTCCACACCCTGGATTGAGAATGGATGAAACGGACGTTGGATGCTTAACAATATATATTTTCAGGAAAATTTCAGTAAAATACATTTTCTTGACATCAAGCATTATAAGCACATCCAGCCAGCTCTGAACATAAACCTGCTCATTTACATAAAAACATCTGTAGAATCTTAAAACCTCAGAATTACATCATCACATAACCTACGACCATAGTAACATGACGGTTTATAAAGAGTGCAAGTTCACTTTTAAAGCATATAAGTACGACAACGTCAAACACCTACTGCTGTGCCGTCCGTATGATACAAGCCACCGTTTAGAAAATGCACAAATACCTTCAATAACGAGTCGGACGGACATTTTGAACCCGTGGTTCTCAACTGGTTTGGGATCCTACCATCACCCCTGAATGACGAGCCGCGACCCAAATTGTCCAGAACTCCTCAAATACATTAAATGAAAACATGGTGCAGTTTGATGTCAGAGAATCCACTAGCATTACAGGGCGTCATCGCCACCTACTGTCATGGAGTACGAATAGACGGCACTCAATTGCACACAAAAAAAATCCCTTCAAAATAAAAGCACAGGATTATTTTTTACGTAACTTTTTTTCCTCAAAGGCCCGAGATCCACTGAAAACGTGTCCGCGACCCCCTTTTTGGGTCGCGACCCACCAGTTGAGAATCACTGTTTCAAACCCTGTTCCCTGCTTTGGGACAGAGCCTTGGCTTTGGGCTCCTGTCGTCTCTACGCCTTCAGACATTCTGTGGTCGTGAGGTTCTGAAGAATTGTACAGTTTTCTCCTTAGGGGGCAGCCATTCAAGCATCTGTCCTCTACATTCCCCCAGTCATTTGAGGGCGGTGGCGTACGGGACAAAGCGTTTTAGAAGACGATAACGGAGGCGAGTTAAACACAGTGAGGTTTACTGGGAACCAGCAGATGACGGGCGGCGGGAACCCTGGCGTCTACATCCTCTGGATCTCAAACAGGCGAACGTCAGTGTCGTACCAGATCGGAGGATCCACGTTGCTGGAAAAGGACACAAAAAAAAAACCCAAACAGAATATGTGAGTTTCAGTGGAAAGACGACACTTCCCATGATGCTCTGCTGTCCTGTCGGGACTCACCGCAGATACACAACGCCCCACATGTAGGTGCGGAACCACATGGCCGTGCCGGCGTTGGCCTGGTACTTTCTGATGAGGATGGGGTGAGGGACCGGCAGCAGACCCACTAATGTGCCGTGCTGGAGGAACTTCAGGATCTCCGACTCGTCCGTCAGACCCCTGCAGGGGAAGCAGTTTTTTATTTTATTTTATTCTTTTTTAATGCACAGAGCCCGATTTTTAAATATCTGATAACCGATGCGTGTGCACATATACAGTACGTACTTGTCGATGCAGATCTTCTCCACCTGGGGGACTAGGACTTGGAGGAGACGCATGATGGTCTGCAGGGGGAGCTTGCACTTCCACGAGAGGACCTGAGGAACAGCAGAAGGGCGGATATGGATCAGTCGTGAGCTCTGGAATAGTGTTTGGACAGAACGTATGAATTCCACTGTGAACATCAAAGCTATGACCCCGAGCTCTTGAATTTGATCTTTTTTGAGTTGAGATCTTTAAATAGTTCCTCTTCCTCGATCGGAGATGAAGAGTTCTCTTTGATTTCTCATTTGCAGCATCATCAACAAACCCACTCGCATCTCAGCGGAACGTCCTCCAGAGACATTTTGAAGGAGCTGAATCAAACATCATGTTCTCACGTTGTATCTGATTTTTTTTTTTTTAAATAGTGACAAGAGGGAAAGGTGTGTCTGACCCAGTCTGGTGTTGGAGCCCAGAGTGACGTTGAGGATGCGCTGGACAAACGCCTCCTCTCCATTTCTGCCTCAGTGTAGAAAACATCCTGGAAAAGAAAACGAATGAGTGTAATGGGAGCGTGCGTGTGTGTGTGTGTGTGTGTGTGTGTGTGTGTGTAGCCACACACGCACTTCATTGTCCCGGCCCGAGTTCGACTCGGTGTCACTGGTCCCGGCGACTGCACTCTGGTCCGGCTGGACGGCGTGCGAGGGATCGGCCTTGGGGATGGACACCATGGTGCCGTCCTCCGACACCTGGGACTTCTCCGTGAGTTTGTCGATGGCTGCGGGGGGGGCGGGGGATGGGGGGTGGGGGTAAAAATGCAAAAATAAGTTTGCATTGAGCCCTGAGCGAGGCTACTGCGACGCAAACCGTCCGGACGTTTACCTGGAATGGCGACCAGACTGGCCTTCAGAGTGCCGGGCTCCGCGGGCACCGCCGGGCGAGAGCCCTCCATGGACACGGTCTCCTGGGAGCTGGTGCGCGAAATGACGTCGGGCGACTTCCTCTTCCTCTGCAGACCCTTCTGGATGGAGGCGGGGTCGGACGGCAGGTTTGCCAGCTGGTGGAACACGTTGCGCTTGCGGATGATGGCGTACACCAGGTTGCAGTTTCCTGGAGGCCCGAGAGCGAACGGATATTTATGCGCACCCGGCAAAACAAGGCCGTTTCTCACACTCCTGACGTTTCCCCTCATCCCCCTCACCGTCAAACTGGTACTGGATGATGTTGTTGAAAGCCTCGAGGAGGAAGAAGACCAGGTGATGGTTCTGGGCCGAGGAGAACAGGAACCAGGAGGTGGAGAAAGCCTCCAGCAGGTGGAGCAGTTTGTTGGCGGCCACCATGGACAGGCTCTTCAGATACGGGGACACTGGAGAAGAGGTGAGGTGAGAAAACGGGACAGTTTGATGTTCGGCCAACAGATGGTGCCAGGGGGCTCACCGTTCACAATGATGGTGAGCAGGCAGTCGTACAGGGGCTGGAGGCGCTGGTGGCCCGTGGTGACGATCTTGTGGAACACCTAGAAAACAAACAGAGTGAGCGCCGCCTCCTCTTAATCAGTAACCAGCAATAAAGGACGTAAACACTTGAGAGCCGTCTCCTCCTGTGGGCCACACGGGGACATGCGCGCGCACACACACGCGCCACGTAATACCCGGGTCTCACCACTATGAGGAGGTCGGCGTGAGTCCCGGTGAACACCGGGATGTCCATAGGCACGTGGAGGGAGTAGGGCTTGTTCAAGCGCACGCCGAAGTTCCTCTCGCCGCTCAGCAGCAGCAAAATGAACACGCCGATGTGCATGAGTCCGACACGCGCTGCAGCCGCCAGAGCGGACAGAAGAAAAAGACGAGTCAGGGTCAAAGCAGTGGTGGTGGGGGGGGGGGGGGGGGGGGGGAGTCTGGCACCTGAGGAGGACACTCACACTGGTCGGCCCTGGCGTCGTTCAGGTAGAAGAGGATGGGAACCAGGATGTCCAGCACGTCGCTGCTCTTCAGGACGAAGAACAGGAACTTCTGCAAAGGTGGAAAAAAAAGGGTGTTGAATTCAGTGTGAAAGCAGATATCTACTGATGTGTCATCTGGGATTAAGATGACTCGGCACAATCGTGGCTTCCTGAGCTCAATAGCCTGATTCTTCGACTTATTTCATTTGTTTGGTTTCATTGAGCAGATTCGTCTTTACTTCTTGCGACATCTCTGACGCTGCTGGAAGTTTTACGATGGCGCACAAAAGTGCGTCCGATGTGAAATATGTAAATTAGATCCAGCTCTTATAGACATAATGTATATAGACTTATAAATGATGTTGTTGATGACAATAGCAGGTTAATGATGAGATTGCAGGAGCTGATGTTTCCATAGAAGATCTTATGATGGTGTTGGATGTCACTTTGACATTAGGTTGACATTTATTTACCTAAAAACAAAACGGAAAATACTTGCTTTGCCTCCGTGCAGCAAGCTTGTTTGCTCGTGACTTGGGATAAAGGCGTCTGCTCAGTGAATTGTGGCGGTTTAATAAATTAGCCTCTGGGTGGTGAGAGGATGAGACGGGGATAAGTGGAAGTGGGTCACGCCACGGCTGATCTGCACGTCTCTAATGGGCGGCGTGCTCTTTTTGACTTTTCCGACCTTGTTGAAGTCGCACAGCTTCCAGAAGAGAACCAGCAGCTCCTGGTGGAACTGGATCTTCTTGGTGGAGTTGGGCAGATACGTCTGAGTCAGGGGGTTGGTCAGGAGACGGGCGAGACCCTTCAACACGAAGTCAAAGTCCTGCAGAGTAATGTTGGAGAAAAGGAGAAGATGTAGCCAAGTCGCGGTCTGCGGGGGGGGGGGGGGGGCCCCATGATTCCATGATGGCGTCAGTACTGTACCTCCTCCCTGTGGATCCTCGACAGGTAGTTCACGAACAGGTTCTCCGGCCCTGTCGACTGCACACACACACACACACACACACACACACACACACACGCACACACGCACACAATTATTCGAACAACATGGAGTCGCCCTGTGTCGTCGGATCTCTTTCCCCACGCCGCCGCCGCCGCCGCCGCCTTACTGTACCTCTTGCTCCTCGATGCTGGAGGGCGAGGCGGGGCGGTGGGGGGGCCCCCCGCCTCCGTCGTGCTCCAGCGTGACGATGAGGATCTGCACCGCCTGCTCCACCAGCTGCTCCCGGTAGTCGGCGAAGAGCAGGTGGTTGTACGGGATCCCGTAACCCACCGGGTCGTAGGCGCACACCACGTTCAGCAGGGAGGTGAACAGGGGCAGAGCGTGTCTGGGAGACGCAAATTATGAAGAGAGCAAACATCAGTAAGTGGCCTATATTTTAAAGGTGCAGCGTGCGAGATTTGGTGACACCCGCTGGTGAGGTTGCATGTTGTATCCATCACCTCACCCTCTCCGTCCGAGCATGCAGGAGAACCAGTGGTGGCTCATTAAAGCTCAAAAGATGTTGTGTGTCCATTCTGGGCTGTTGTAAAAACATGGCGGCCCCCATAGGGTGGACCCGCTCCTGGGATAAATATTCATTGATTTAGGGTTATGTAAATAGCAAGTCATACATTGGGGTGATAATACATTTGTAAAAAGGTCTATATAGAATTGTTTTGGAATTCGATTTCAATAGAAGTGACATAATTTGACAGAAATCTTACACACTGCACCTTTAAAAACAGATTTCTACTAGGACAGGCCGATATTTCCCTCATGCTATCCACCGCTCCAGCTCCTGTTTACACTCCCCCGCTCTGATTGACCAGCTGGCCAGGGCTTCTGTGATTGGTCACGTGCTCCCAGCTGATGTGGGAAGTGTCCTGCCCCCTGATATACGGTAGTATCAGCCCCTGACTACCACACTTGTGTGGACTTGAACAGGAAGTAGAATGAAAATCAAAAGAGGAGGAGTTTCGTCATCCTCTGAAAAAGAGTTTTCTGTGATCAAGAGCGCCCCTTCTGGCGAAACATGGAAAATGTTTATTTTCAAATGATGCTTTTGATGAGATCTTTGTAATGTGGAGGACAACTGGAAGAATCTAGTTCATTGACTTTGGAGTGGCAAACACATTTATTTTCATTTCATAACAATATAATTGGGTTTTATATGTATTTATATTTATATATATATATATATATATATGTATATATATATGTGTGTATATATATAAGTGTATATGTGTGTATATGTGTAAATATATATATATATATATATATATGTATATATGTATATATATATGTGTGTATATATGTATATATGTGTATATATATATGTATATATATATATATATACATATAAACTAAATGTATACGCTACCTATTTTCTGTGGAGCAGAAGAAAGTGACCCAAGGGTTGAGGATGTTGTTGTCCGATGACGGGGGCAGATACATGGCCTCGGAAAAGCAGGTTAGCAGCAGTCTCAGCAGCTCTGTCCTGCACCAGATGGGAGGCGAGGACACGGAGGTGAGGGAGGAAAAAGGGACAATGCTCGACGGCACGTGTGAAGCCCGTGAATGCTGGGTGAGCGTCTCACCTGTTCAGGTCATGGATGTAGTTGAGTGGGGGCGACTGTGCAAAGCCCACCCCTGCCTCCCAGATGTACTCACAGCTGTCGATGGACTGCATGTTCTCCACCGAGTCCTGCATCGGGCAAACGCGTGACATTCAGGTGTATGTGAGTTGGATTCTGACCAAGAGTGTTGATCGATTGCATGTGCTGACTGGAGACCGATATGGATCATGTGCGATAGCCTAGAACGGCTCGTACAGATCCGTTTACACTTCCTTCACGTTTGGCAGCAAACACTGAAGTTACTTTGTTTTGGGGAAAACGTCTCACGCTGTTGTTTTCCGGATGAGAAATTTCCTGCTGCATTTGAGCTCATTTTGAGTTTCGTGTTATTAAACACTGAGAAATGGTCAAACGATGAGGGAATAATGGTCTTTGTGGACTTCAGTTCCGTCCCTGTGCAGACTTAATTACCAAAGATTGGAGGGGATATCAGATTCCACTTAAAGGTGCGGTGTTTTAAATCAAATGAGTGACATTAATATAAGATTTATTTGTTCTCACAGATGATTTATTTGTGTATTCGCACTATTCATCCCATATTATTGATATTTATATATGTAAGTATTCATAATTTCTTTTTGTTGGGTTTTGTGGGTATATACACGTAAATACATTTCATATAATTACCTAATGATCACTAATTAATTTAGAATGGTTGGTATTAAATAAGCTTATGCTTCTTCCCTCTCCTTTTTGGACATATATCATTTGTTTTCTTGGTTTTCACTGTTTTGTTTGTTTTCACTTTTACTGGGCCACTGTATCAATAACGGTGGTGCGACATGGCAGCCTTCACAGCTCCATATGTAAAATAAAGGACTCATTCTAAGCTTTTGAAAACAACAACATGCACATTTTAAACACATTAAATAGCATATAATGATAGAAATGAACATAATTTCCCTCGGTCTCACACCGGAGAATCTGGGGATTTTCACATGTAATACTTGAGTGTATTTAAGACTTTGTCTCAGCAGCGTTCACTGTGCTGCGGAACGCTTCTGGTTTTCTCCCTGAGGGACCAGGAATTCCTCCAGGGTGCATTAGTCGTCACTATTCGTGTCCACATTCCCTCTTTAGGGACGACCCAGTGGACGGGCGAGTTACTTCAGAACAAGAAGTGGGGAAACGGTGAAAACGTCAGGTACTCACAGGGCCTCTCCTGTGGCTGTGCACGGTGAAGTCGGGGCAGAAGAGCAGGTCGGCGATGGCCAGGAGCAGCGACTCGGCCAGGGGTCGAGCTCCGTCGTCGTCGTCCAGCTCCTCTGTCTGAAGGAGGACGGACGGGTTAGAGATAATCATTATCTATGACCCCGCAGCGTTCTATTTCCTGCTCTACAGGAAAAAGAGGTGAGAATGCGCATCTTATCTATTTTCACCTGGAATGAGGAAACCAATTCCAATCCTCAGCTGAGTGAAAGATGTGTATTCATGATAAGAAAAGGGCCTGTTGTCTCTGTGCATCATTGTGCACCTAAGAACACTGAGTTATTGTCTCTGACCTGTGCCTCAGCATCTCCGTGACACAACAAAAGCAGCTCATGCACAAAGTAAGATTGCGCAAAACTGCAGCATCACTTTCCAATAACTGGAACGACACACACATCAACAGTCAATGCTTCACCGTGAAAAAGACGAAAGTTAGCGGAACACGAACAGTGAATTTCAAAAAGAAAATGTGAATTTGACATTTAAAGGTACAGTGTGTGGGATTGCGTTATCTGCAGTTATCATTATAACTTGAAAAGGAGTTTAGGCTGTCCATTCGGAGCCACTGTGAGAATATGATGGGCGGTTCACTCCAGGTGAATGAAAGTTCACTCTGGGTGAATGAAAGTTCACTCTGGCTTAATGAAAGTATTCTATATACTTGTACACCAATAAAGACAACATTAAGGTCATTTCACATTTCATTTTGGGTTATTTCTTTTTAATTCAATCTGACATACTGTTCCTTTAAGATCGGTGGATTAGCCTTTATTTCACTTGTGTGTCTGCCACCTGTGTGGGGTCCATGTCAAATACCTGACCTATACATCACATTGTTCCATCACGTTTTGTGTTCATCTGTTGTGTTCCAGCTTCGACGAGAGCAAACCGATACAAACGCAGCCTGCTGGGTGGAGCTATGTACCGCTGCCGGGGCTAAAATATCTTTTCTGTTTAGGGTGATAAAGTTATGGTCTTATTCCGTCCACTCACCCCGGCCCGTCCGGCGCCGGGCACGGTGGACCAGAAGAATCCCCTCCAGTCCTGGTCCTCAAAGATGTAAGGGAGGATGCGGGTGAGGATGCGAGTGCAGTTGAGGACCACCTGCTTCTCATGCTCCGACGGGCAGCCTGACTCCGCCCCCTGGACCAGCTTCTCCACAGCCTGGGGTCAGGGGTCAAGGTAGAGGTCAAACACGAGGATGTGCAAATATCACTCGTTTCTCTATTTCTATTCACAGTCTACATTTCAGGATGCTTTCTCGATTCTATGAATGAATGCCTGGTATTCTTGTTTCGCTCTGTTCATAGTTGAGTATATTTGATCTATGTCAACAGTACAAGCACTGTGTGTGATTTAATGACACCTAGTGTTGATGTTGCATGTTGCATCTGAATACTTACGCACATTACCTCAAACTTCCCTTCCAACATGCAGGAGAACCTGCAGGCTTCAGTTATGATTAATTTATTGATTTATGTTCATTTTGGGCTATTGTAAAAAATAAAAAAAGTTTTTAAAAACATGGCCGACTGCCTCTGAGGTAAATATAATGTGGGTATTCCGGGCTAACTGAAACAATACATTGTAAATTCAGATCATTCTGACAGGATGAATTGAAAAAAATTCAACACTGGACCTGCAATAGCCTCATAGGGTTTGGCAAATTGTTTACATCAACATGCTATTATTGATTCTGTTGTTCAGGGACCAACGATGCAGCGTTTGGACCAAGGCAACAGTCGACACATGAGGTGGAGACGTGTGCTCTTGTGTTTTGGGGCCTTTCACACAGATTCACTGCTTCAAACTATTCATTATCTGCATTTAATCAACAGCCGGCTGCAGACGCCCCCGTCTGAGGAAGGTAAACAAGCCTCTTTCCATCAGCTCTGATTCTCCTCCTCTCTATTTAATTAGGGCTGAGCTCCAAGTTACGGCTGTTTTGACTGTGAGCGGTAGCTTGAAATGCAGGCGGAGGGCAGGAGACAGGAAGTGAAGGGGAGAGGAGGAAGAGGAGGAAGAGGAGGTGACTCACTCATTCCTGCATGTGAGAGTGAGAGGGTGGGATCTGACACTCTGCTCTGAAATCATTCACTTCCCCCACTGCCCTTTAGGTATAAATCAGAAGGAAATCCTTCATATGGAGGCGGCCATGTTGCAACAATATGTTTTTTACAGTAACCAACCGGTTCATATGGGTTTTAATGATAAGAGAGGATTATAATATATTGTCCTCACAGGTGTGTCATAAGAACTGGATACAGGACATTTTGCAAATCAGCAGATATCTTAAATTAAGTATTTATTTTTTTAAGGTTAAAAATGTGGCCATTGTCTGTTATTCACTTATGATGAATTGGCATCTGAACCTTATTATTATTATTATTATGATGATGATGAACTGGCATCTGAACCACTGAGCCAGAAAAGGACACCCTGCTTCTGACATGGTACACCCCTACCCCCCCCCCCCCCCCCCCCCCCCCCACTCCACCCCACATGCTTGGAGGGAAGTGAGGGGAATGCATCTGCAACATGCAGCTCCTCCACTAGATGTCACCAAAAACACACGCACAGTGCCTTTAAGGAGAACACATCTGGACCTTATAGCAGAGGGTTGCTAGGTTGGAGGGGGACTCCTCTCGGACAGCTCTGATCTCGGCAGCTGGCACCAGGGCGAACACGTCCTGCACGGTGGTGGTGGTGTCTGCCCAGAACTGGTCCCAGAAGGCATCATCTGTGGCCTCTACTGGCTGCAGGGAAACATACATACATACATATGTACAGCACATGCATGATGGCTATAATAAACATTTCCCAAACAATGACAACAACAACAACAACAACAACAACAATGGCCTCGCAAGGGCATCACTTCAGCCACAGAATGCATCCATGGCAGTGCAGTGTAGTGTTACATATGGCTGCACCCAGAGGCCAGGCCTTTACCTAATTGCAATGTAAACACAGCAGCGAGCAGAGCAGCGTTATTATCTGACACACTGATCCGGGGCCTGTCCTGTCCACCTGCCGCATCTGCACAAAGCTGAACAGACGTCACCAGATTAGGCGACGCCATCCTTTTTTATTTATTTATTTATTTATTTATTTATTTATTCGTTTTTAATTTATCATCGCCTCAGGGAACGAATTTAAAGGCGGCAACAACTGGGTGTTATTTAATCCAACCGTGGATTTGTTCCGTGAATGCACCACCTCACATCGACCTTAAACCACAACGGGAGGTTTAACAAACGTGATTTCCACACGGTGTCAGTGACGTGACATTGTGTCGTGATGCTTCCTTTTCTGCCATTTCCAAAAAAACCCTGATCCCCCTCGGTGGTGATGCTCTCCGGGAAGGGGAGCGCTCCTACTCTCCTCCTCCTCCTCCTCCTCCTCCTCCTTCTTTTATCATCGCTGGCGGCCGCGTCGCATGTTTACCTGTGTTTTGGTCGTCAGCTGGATCACCGCTTTCCTGAAGTTCAGCTTGGAGTCGGTGCTGCCCATCGCGACTGCTGTTTCCCCCTCGACACACCGGCTGACGCAGGACCGCTGCTCAGGCGCCAGGGATCCTTGGTAATCTCCTCTCCGTCCTGCGCCCGAGCCATTGGCGGAGGCGTCTTCACGCACGATTGGTCGGACGCGCTGGAGCCGTGTGGTAACTTCCGGGTTGTGAAGATGTCAACAACATCGATTTGATTGGATGTTTTTGTTCACAGAGAACTGTCATTAAGGTCATTAACGCCGTTGCATTGATTTCAGATTGGAAACCGTTTCGTCCTTTGAAATACACTGGCTTTCAAGTACTTAAAGACACGTAGATCCTAACTCTCTATATTCTTCTGTTGCAAGCTCGACTCATCATTTAGAATCGTTCTATACTCTCTACAATACACCTGGTAGCACGTTTCTACCGTGAGCAGTGACATCTGCTGGTTGAAAATGACAGTGTGCACACAAAGCACAGACACAATGTCTGATGTATATCATGCTATTCTGACAGCAACACATATGCCAATAAACCCAATTGGTAAGAAATAATCAGTCCTAAATACCCAGTGATCAGTTCTCTTGAATCTGCTCAGCTGTCTAATCTTCACTTATTTATAGTGTTGCGTTAAAGGGCTACTCGTAACCACCGAAACGATCCCAATCTATCTTTGGTAAAACATAAAGAAATTAGTTTTTAAATTCAATAAACGTCCCCTTTCTTCTAATTATTTAGATGAAAACATTACTTACCCATGCTCTCCCGTGGATCCCGTGGAATATATTATTGACGAACCGTGTGATTACAATTTATCCGACAGTTAGTAAAGGCACCATAATCGGTCTACACGCATGCGCAGGGACTTGTAAACACAACAGCCACGGTCGGTTATGGTAGACTAATGCTGCTCGCTCAATGTAGCTAAAAGCGTCGTGGTAGCCTCTCAGAACCTTTTGTTGCCGCTTCGTATTACAGAAACTACGAAACATTCACAAAATCTGAAGCAGCACGCGGGTTAATGAAGAGCACATAGCCTCTGAAAGGGCCAGCTAGCTGTGACATTAGCATTAGCTCGTAAGCGATGATAACGCGCTTTGGACAGGCTTGCTAACCAGCTAGCCCGTTAACCTCCGTTGTGCTCTCATAATATACGCGCACTTGTTTGCTACCCGTGATCAACGCGTTAGTTTGGACGACATGACTGACAACATCACGTAATTCGTTGGCACCATTAGCTAATAATCCCAGGTTTCTGTCGTTAGGTCAGGTTGGTTAGGCCATTGGACAACAAGCTACAAGTCGATAACGTCAACCAACTACAAACCGACTAACCTCCAGTCTCATCAACACCGACAGGAACCCTGACTGATTCACCGTCATCTTATGTTGACTGAAAACAGGTGAGAGAAGCCTTACATGAGCAATGTGTTATGAACTCATTGATCAAGTTGATTCTGACACTGTTGGGGTGACATTGCTTTCGCGCTTATCCGCCACCATTAGCAAACATTGAACAGCTCTATTATGCTAACAAACGATCACCAAATATAACAGAGAAATGTCTAGTGTTTGTATACTTGTTGTCCTCGCCTATTGTACTTTGAACATGATTGTTAACATATCAGCAGTGTTTGGTAAATACTAAAGAAACGGATAATTATGCAAGTATAATTTAAGTGTAAATGAAAGCCATATTTTATTGAATGGTCTGACCATTCCCTCCTCGTGTGTATCCTGCATGTGTCTAATAATCTGTGTGCTTGTGTCACGGCAGGAAGCGACAGCGCAGTGGTGGTGATGAGGAGAATGGCCACCTGGTGCCCCAAGCCAAAAGGCTAAGCACAGCTCACCCCATCTCTCCTGAGCCAGGCCGGGATGCCTGGGACTCTGAGGTACGTGGGGCACATTCTGGATCAGTGGGTCCGAGTCATAAACGACAAGAATAGTATCGCTTTAAATTCATTTCAAGCTCAGACAGACCAAAAGGTGTTCATATGGACTTACTTTCACTGATCGGTTAAACCGTTGAATATGTCGGTCGATTAAAATGTGTCATCTGAACAGTTTGAACCCAAATGCAGAAAAACAAGGTCATTTCGGAACTCTTCAATCCTGAGTAGTAAGATGGTGAAACATCAAAACACATGGTTGTAAACACAAAAAATGGCGTCTATGTAGATGTGGAACCGTCAATGGCACATGGGATCAGGTCACGCGAGGCTCGTGTCCAGGTTTGACCGACTAATATTGCTCAGTGATATTTCGTATTCACAAGCACCCCACAGAATCACGTGGCTTTTAAATAATGCGCCTTTTATCGAGTAACCCCGACGCCACGTTGATGTGTCGACTCTTTCCTCCCAAAAGTCAAAACTCAACTTGCCTAATCCCCCAAATATCAGCCCAGGAGCCGTTGCACCTTTGATCGTCTGTCTCAAGCGCCTTGTGGGGCATTTCTTGATTCTCACTGACCTCCTCTAATGACGACATCTGCATTGCAGTCATCCAACAGTGAGAGCAGCAGCAGCATCAGTAGTCCAGAGCACGCGGCTGGGCGCTGTGGCAGTCGGTGTGCTCCGGGGCCCTGCAGTCCCCTCGGCTCGGCCGACTCCTCAGAACTGGCCGGCTCCGCAAACCCGTTGTCCTACCACGAGATCAACCGCATCCTGAGGGAGGCGCACTTCCAGAGCTTACAGAGCCGAGGCCAGCTCACAGACACATGACAACTTGCCGATGCTCTGTCAGCCGTCGGAGGGCCGCGTCCCCCTCGTGCGTGGTGGAGCGCCACATGCAGGAACGCCTCACTCGGCTCCTCCCACCCATCCCCAGTCACTGCGGGTGGAGGTGAGCTCCTGGTCAGTCGTCCGGAGGGTGTTCATCCATCGAATAAGTCAAAAGCGATAATCATTTTAGCAATAACAAGTGTGAGATCCACTTCAGGATTGTTTTGTGATCCACTCATCGGGTTTACATGCTACTCTGAGAGCCTTTGTAGTGACTGAATAATGACAGTGCTGAACCTGTGTTTTTTTTTATTTTTTTTTTTTATCATACACGTTGAATGAAAATAGTTGTACTTGGAGCTGCACTAATTGCGCCAAATATAATGATCTTTTGGGCCGGTTAGTGCGAGTCGCAGAGTTTTTCCCACTAGAGTCGTTTTATCTGACGTCGGTGGACGCACGTGGACCAGTCTCAGGGAGGACTTGCACTTGTCTTGGACTGCTCATTGGTTTTCCACATTCTTACTAGAGCTGTAGAAGGTGTGGTTGTTGACTTGGCAGAGGAAGTCGTTTCCTTCCCTTATTTTGCTAGTGAAGAGAGTAAAAACATCTAGTTTATGTTCAATGTAGTGGAGTCAGGCCATGAACTAAGTATAAGTGATTAGGTTTTTAGCACAGAATGCAAATTATAGTACATAGATGACCCTGCCAAACTGGTTTTATTTTTTATTTTTGGTACATTCATCCCATATTGGCTTAGTTAGTGTTCTAACATGCGGATCCAGGAAGCTTGATTTTTAAAAACACTGCACAACCTTGGCACTGAGTAATTTTCTTTTCTTTCCATGTTATACGACAGACTAATTTTGTGAGCACTTAATGCAAACATCTGGTTTTCTCATTATTATGTATTTGTAAGCCATAGAGTGTGGCTGGATGGCCATTGTGCCAAATTAAGGGCGTAAACTGTTGTGGAACCACTTGTTAACAGCTACTGGAGAAAAGCCAAAGTCTGCGTGAACAGCCACAAGATGACATAATGGGTCAATTAGTATGTTCCTGACGTAACTGCATCATATTTACATTCTGACTGATGTCAGCAGGTTTAGGCCGTATATCTCTTCCTTTCTCTCCGTGCTTTCATACGTCGTATTTGAATACAGCCGAGTCCTAATAAGGCTGAGGTCATTTTTTCTGGGTCTGATTTTGGACAATGGAGCATCTATGAAATAATGACTGGAAAACTGGAATGTTATGGCCATGGTTGAGAAAAATATGAGGAGGAGGATATAATGAAAAAAGTTTAAAATTAGGAGAAATGTTTGATCATTATGAACATCGAAATACTATTCCGATTACAGACTAAATGTTGAGGGGAAAAAGTCAACTTTTCCTTCACCTCAAAAGGAGGATTTTAATCTTGAAATGTCCAAAGACTTCTCAACATGCCTCTTTGAAATAACCCTAGTTTTATTATCATCTCAAAGTAAGTGATGAAAAGCTAGAATTGTAAACATTTATCCATGGCCCTAATAATCGTATTAGTTTCATTACCTAAAAGATATTTAACAAAATCCAAAATGTCTGCCAATGCGATTCTAAGATCGTAGCGCCACCTGTGAAAATCCCGTTAATTACACGAACCATTCTGGAACTGCTATGGCTTATTTTTGAAACCTCCCCAAATGTCTCCCGGCTGCCCAACCTATGGTGCAATTTCGACTTCAACACGCATTCCATAACATTTTACGTCTATAGGAGTGGCGCCGCCGTTTCTGCCCGTTCGGTAATAACTCTATGGATTGTGACATGGGAGTAATCCTCTGTAATCAGCAGCTTTGCCAAATGTCGCTCGTATTTTAAATCAGAATTCGACACAGTTGTTACTTAAAAGTGATGCAACTGTTAACCAAAGGCGGAGTCGGCGTAACCCCCACCCCCTCTCTATGGGAGCGATGGTGTTCTGGTGTTAGTCATTGTGAGAACAGATGCGAAGGAGTGTCAGGGTAAGTCGTGAGAAAACATGAATCGTCTCATGATTGGGATTTTTCTCACTGTGTCATCAAGTGACACCGACGAGCCGTAGATGCACTCGGTCTGAGTCTTTTGTGTTTTAGAGGATTTAAGTTGTCAGTCCAGAGGAGGTTACAGCGCAGCTTTTAGAATGAGAGAGACTTTTCCCCCAGGCTTTGTTTGCAATATCACTGAAGCCACTGACATGCTGTTCTAATTGCAAACTGGCCGTTTGATGCCCGTGCACTTCCATTCAATGGTTGCTGTAGAAATGTCTGTGTGCACTGAACATCCAGGTACGAGCACTGACCGCGACGCTGTGCATGTCTCCTCTTCAGGTTTCTCTCCTGGAGCTTTTATCTCGAGAGTCGGCACTTTTTTTTTCTTTTTTTTCTTTTTTTTTTGCAGGAAATAGGATCTGAAAATGTTTTATTTTTTTCGGTTAATGATATATTTTTTGTATGGATTAATGTAAATGACATTAACTTTCCGTTGATTCTATTTTTTTTTCTTGTAAATATTCATGCCTTTCAAAATAAAAGTTGATGTTTTTGAACAAAGGAATGAAAGATTTTGTTACCTCTTGTCATAGAGGAGTAAGATGTCACGTAGCGCCGCAAAGCCCAATTATAGTAATAATAATTAATTTTTAAAGTCATGTATTGGTTATAATTTAACACCTGTTTAAAAGCATGACACTTAATGCACCATGCAGTACTCTATTCCATAAAAAAACAACTCTGCCGCTACGTGACATCTTCCTGCTCCTCATCCCATCTGCAGTTCCTCATTTTTCTGATTGCTTTGTCTAAGAAGAATAATGAATAGTAATTAAAAAAAAATGTTAAATCAACAGAGTAACCATTCATCAAGATAGCTGATATTTGCGGCCCTGATCTCAAGGCAATGCCCGGAATCTCCATGTCTCGCATGTGTCAAACATGCGGATGCCATGTTGTGTCTGGTTGCATTCATACAGAGGAAATACCTGTTAGATGTACATGCCACATGTGATCCGTGCACACATGCAGGACTCCCCCACCACCTCCCCCCTCTCTCCTTCAATAGGCCCGGTAATGAATGACTCCCCATGCATTGCCACCACCATTAATGAGATATGACCTGTGTCTGAGCGAGGAGCAGTGAAAGGTTTCTTTAATTAGCACACTACACGTCCTTGTCTTGTCACAGACACAGTAACAGATTACATACATTAATGCACCGCGTGTAACCACGGTTACCTCGCCGCTGACTGGGGCCCCTCATTACTTTACCTTCCGTGATACCCTCGCTCCACCTCCACCCGAGTTGGAGGTGACAAACGAGCCAATGATAATTCAGGATTAACAATCCCGTTGTGTCGTGGCGCTTTCTCCTCTCAGGTGTGAGGCTCCTCATTATCCGCCGGCCAAATACGTATGCAGCCACGTGCATGGAGGCGTGATTAGTGAGCAATGAGTGAACTTCTCATCTCCTTTGGTTGGGTCTCTGTTTAAACAGGATTTTTATCTGCAGAGGTAAACATCACATCAGAGACAGGCAGGTGTAATTAAGGTGATGGGAATTCAATTAGCAGCAGAGTCTGGGCAAATATTTCCTCAGTGATTCGTCCACTTTTCTGTTAGAGAGGAGAAAATCATCCAGGGGGAAAAGAGGATGCAGACACGTATGGAACAAGTGTAAAAGTCAGCTGATAAAAATATCTTAATTGTTATGTATTATGTTGAACTCTGTTTCCATGACTTAGTCCACAAAAGGTATCGGGTAAAAACAAGCTATTAGCATGTCAGAAACAACTGATTTCATCTTGTCTGATCATTGAAATGAAATATTTTCCTTTTCTCGTGAGAAAAATAAACATAAAATAATTCTCCTAGTATCTTTTACTTAGTTAAACTCTTTGCCAGACAGTTAATAAATGTAAAATATTGTCATGTGATGCATTACCACTGCAACAGAATAGCATTTGCTTTTCATATGTGAAAACCATGACCCAAAAAATGCTAAACTAAATCAAAAGAAAAATATATAAATAAACTTTGTTTCATCTAAATACATTTTATTGTTGATATACTCCATAAGTCAGATCCACATTAAACTAGATATGTGTTATGTGTTGTAGAGAACCTATTGTTTATTGTCTGTTCTTGGCATTTGAACAAACATGGCGGCTTCCACTGAGGAGGACCCACTCTGGTGTAAATGAAATCAAAGTATCAAAAATAAACATCTTAGTTGAAAACATGAAAAACATACATATAAATAGTCTACGATATTCAATTTCTACAAAGGGATCCCATCCTACACACTGCCCCTTTAAATGGACATCACATTTTTTTTTTATAGTGTTTCTACATTCAGTCATTTTCAATGTTCTTGGACTGAACAGTAGAGGGCAGCACATTCTCAGTGTTGTCCTCTCCCAAGCTGTGTGAATCACGTGCATGTTTGGGTATGGATCAGAATTTGTGGGATATGTGGAAGATATTTATCTTTAATCTGTTTCCACACACACACACACACACACACACACACACACACACACGCAGACACACACATGCACATGCATCCACTCATTGTCCTTCCCATGCAGTGTGCAGATTTGAAGGTGGGCGGTGATGAATGGCTCATATCAGTTGAGTGGAGAGGCAGGAGAGAGTTAAATGAACTGTCCTTGTTCTGCGCTCTATGTATGCGCATACATTGTTATATTTTTACAGTGGCCAGCAGAAAGGAACAAATCTGGGTTAGTGTCTGCTCCCTCTTCTTTTGTGTCCTCCTCCTCCTCCTCCTCTTCCTCCTCCTCCTCCTCTCCGCCAAGATCCTCATCTCTCCTCCAAGGCTTTGGTGAACGTCACACACCAGCCCACAAACTCTGTGTGCATGTCTTTGATTTATCAGTAACGGTTCACCTTCACTATCAGAATCTCCTTGAATAATCTCACCGCCCCAGATTAAGATTAGAGAAACACCAGGGGAAAGGTCATGCATGCTTGGAAGGGGAATGTGGGTGAAGTGTGATTTTCGTTGCAAAATTCAACTTCACCGGCCTTTAAAAAAAATAAAAAAATAAAAAAATGTCACGGTTAAAGGTGCAGTGTGTAGAGTTTGAGGCGGACTTGTTTCCACTTCTACAGTAGCTGCAGAAATGTGATATCAATTAATGTTTTTATACACCATATCGTGTTTTCGTTACCCTTATATTTATATCAAGAGTGTGTCCTTTCTGCGGAGGCGGCCATGTTGCACCACCATGTTTAAAACACCTTGATTACCACATTTGATTATATTTTCTATATGTTTAAGAGGGAGGGGATTAGGGAATGCACGTTTCACATGCGAGTTCACAATTTGAAGCTGAAGCGGTAAACTTCACCATAATGAGTAAATCCTAAAATTAAAGGTCCAGTGTGTAAAATGTAGGTAAAATTATGTCCAATTCTTTTGGGAGAAATTGAAAATAGAATAATCACACTTGTGTTTTTATGAGTTTAAAATCATTCCATTGAGTAGATGGTTGTTTTGATCAGCCTAGAATGAACCCTTTATGGCCACACTACAGGGATAGGTCATCTCTTGGGGGGGGGGCGCCATGTTGGACCACCACGGCAGCCCAGAATGGACAAACTTAATACCATTTGCGTCTCAACGACACCCGTAAGCTTGAAAGAGAAGAGTGAGGTGAATCAAATGCAACATGCAACATCACCGCTGTCGTCAAAGTCTTCGTGCTCTACCTTTAACTGAGGAGAGAGTGACTTTGGAAAATTCACAAAATAAAAATATGAAGCAGGCGCACCGAGGCTGATCTGGTCACCCCTGCTCCTCGTTGCCAGACTCTGGCTGGGTGGTGTTTGGGCAGCTGTTGCCTGGCATGAGATGGTGATTGGGTTGGCATCGCCCGTGAGTGCCCCCCCCCCCATTGGCCAACACAAACATCTGCTTCGCCGCCCCCTCCATCCAACCATTCTACCCCGATATCAGACAACAAAGCTCGCCCGCCGCCGCCGTCGCCGCCGCCACCCCCGTGGTCGTCCGAAGAATTAATGACCCGACCAGCGCATTAGCGGTGCCCTGATGCCCCGGCCTGGCTGGAGCCCGGGGGGCTGAGGGAGGGGCGGTGGCAGGTGAACAAGGAGAGGGTGGAGCTTAGTGGGTCGGGATGATGAAGAGCTTCACAGGTCAGGAGTGAAGATGGATTGATATTCGGGGAGTGTTTCCGCTGGGTGTCAGAGGGTTTCCACGCAGAATTCTTCTTTTTTGGTGCCGTGCGATTTAGAGAGTGAAATATTCATGATGATATTATTTTATATCCCGGGTGCGAATTGTCAACATACACGTTTGCGGGAAACTAACTTTTCATAAGTCAGAGCAGCATGGTTTGAAACAAGACGCATCTCTGGCGGGACAGTCGGGTGATTTGAGAGGCCGGTTACCGTGGTAACACGGACACTGAGTTCCATATCGATGTTGTTGTTGTTTTGCGTATTCGTTGCGCCCATGACGAGCTGAGTGTAGCTCAGTGGTATCGAGCATGCTCCTTGAATGCATGACGTCATGGGTTCGAACCCCGGGCGTCCATCCACAGACGTATCTCTGTACAAAAGCTAAATGAAATTGTTGAAATGGCGTCCGACTTGATGCATCAGTGAAAACCAGGCACTCAAACGTAATGCTGGAGGATCTTCTTCCTCCTCTGTCCCTGTTTGCCCGCCCCCCGCCCCCGCCCCCTCCTCCCTAAGTTTGACTGGGTTATCTCAGCGTCTGTAGCCTAAACACGAACACAATCGTCATTTCCCCGAGCAAAAGAAAGCAAACACGGTCCGGCCGCTCGCCCCCATAGAGCCGTCTGGGGCTTTTAGTGCTCTGGACGTGGCGGAGGCGAGATACCCGACAGGCTTGCCGCGCTCGGGTCACTGTCTCCAGTTCCACTTTATGGCCCCGCTATTCAATTTCACACAATGTGCTCCAGAGACAATGTACAGTAGACTGTTTTCATTGCACAGCGAAGTTACAGTCAAGGCCGCGATCAATCATAATAAACGTTCACCCCAGAAGACAGACAGAAAAGGCTGAGAGCACTTTCTTGTCCCCCCACGCGGACCACAGCCATTCCTCCTTTAACGGCCGCCCGGCCGGATGCTTCCCACACCCTGACGTCTGCGTTTGTAAAACGTGATGTTTGCGCGCCTCACTTTTTTCGCCCCCGTTCAGCCGTCGACGCTCTCCGGCTTTCCTGTGGAGGAGAAGGGGGGGAGGGTTCCCGGAGGAGCAGGAGTGGAGCCGTTTTAGACAGACAGAGTTGGAGTGTGGAGGGTTTGCCCCGGGGCACTGGGCGCGACACACCGCTGTTTTCTAAATGCTCCCTCCCCCCCATGACATGAATGGGAATCGGCCACACCTGTGCTGTGAGCCCAGAGCCGACGGCGGCCTCACAGCCACGCCTTGGCGTCTCACCACGTTCCACCTGTTTTCGCCGCCGCTGCCGCCGCCGCATCCTGATGTGGCGCTGCTCGCAGCCACTGAGGTGCAATTTGTTGCATTTGGACCATAACTGTCAGGGAAGAGATACACTCGCACTTAAATAGCTGCCCATAATCTGCCCATCTCCCCCGTATTATCCTAATTGAGCCCATGGGCGGCCGATGCCATCAATGGCTGAGCTCATCCGCAAATTAATAAAACATGGGCCCTCACCAAATCCGCCGGCCTCCGACGGCGCTCGCAGCCACTCAGCCGCGCGGAGGACGAGTGTTTGTGATTGTTCTGTGGAAGTGCGATGAAATTGTATCTTTCAGCGGCGATAAGCTCCACTTCTTACGACTCCCACAGTCACAGGAGTATTCCCACTGAGCTCCCGGATCCCTCAGTTCTCATAATGGGAATGCATAAAGGTCCGGTGTGTCAGATTTGGGTTTAATAGATCTATTAGCGAAAAATGCGATATGAAATAAACATATCGGAATTGTTGTTTTCATTACCCCTTGAATGAGCCCTGTTTGTTGACGTTAGGTGGGTGCGCTCCTCGAGGGCGGCCATGACACTGCGTCATTCACGCCCACTCAAAACATTTTAAAGGGATTATGAAAATTTAAATCTAACATGAAGTCACACATGTGACTCACAGACTTTAAAGGTTCAGTGTGTTGGGTTTAGAGGGGGAGGGGGTCAAGTTAAGGCTACCGTTGGACAGGAATTAATCATATAATATATATCCTTACAACATAAGTGGCAATACTTTGTATATATGTAGAGAATTTATTTCTAAATACATGTTTTAATACATATGAGTCATTTCTGAAATAAACATGTTTTAACTTCATCATGTTACTGTGATATTCTTTCACAGGGTGAAACATTAATTTAATAAATACATTTTACAATTACATTGATTTTTTTTTAAAATGTAAAACCTAGAATATATATATATATATATATATATATATATACATAGATCATTTACCTGAACATGCCTTACTACATAGCTGCGTAGATCAGAGTGATTCAACAGGTCATCATCATGAAGGCAGGAGGATTTGTTTTCTCCTGAATTGCTGAGTGTTTGTGGGACATGCAGGCACCATCAACAAGTGCCACATCAGCACAAGTGCAAGGCTGCTGGGTAGTGGTAGTGGTGGTAGAGGTGGTGTGGCGTGTGTGTGTGTGTGTGTGTGTGTGTGGAGGGGGGGGTTGCTTCTTTTTTTTTTTTTTCTTTGTTTATTTTGACTGTCTGGAGCGTCGCCCGCCGAGATGTGGGAGACGGTGAGCGAGGTGGTCATCATAATAAGACCTAGAGTGTGTGTGTGTGTGTGTGTGTGTGTGGAGGGGGGGGTTGCTTCTTTTTTTTTTTTTTCTTTGTTTATTTTGACTGTCTGGAGCGTCGCCCGCCGAGATGTGGGAGACGGTGAGCGAGGTGGTCATCATAATAAGACCTAGATCTTAATAACAACAAATCCTGGAGGACCCTAAAAAAGCAGCCAGAGGTTATTAAAGACATCTATCATGTCTGCTGGTGGAGCAGTCACTCAGTCACCACCTCCTCCTCCTCCTCCTCCCCCTCCTCCTCTTCCTCTGGATGATCACTCCTCTGTTGAACATGAAACCAAGGCCACTGTGACCAAACCCGCTTCTCCCTCCAACACTGCAATATCTCGTGCTGCACAAAACCCCTTTGTTTTTACACATATGAAAACCCAAGGCAAACTTTGATAACGACAGCGACCTTCTGCCATTCCTTAGGAAAAAAAAAAAAGAAAAAAAACGGAAGGCCATGCAGGCCTAGGACTCCTCCAATATCAACACAACAGCGTACCTGGCCTTGAGTACACCTCAAAGCTTTTGGTGTATTCATGGGAATGTTTTTTTTGTGTGTGTGTTTTTTGCACCGAGGAAAAGAGAAAAGAGAAAATCCTCCGAGGACATAAAGAAAGGAATGCAGTAAAAAAAAAAAAAAGAAGCTGGAAGGCCGTGACAACTTGATGAGCCATCACGACTGTCAGGAACAGGCAGGGAAGCGGCCCGACATCACAGCATCGCAGCCAGTCAAGGATCTATGGAGCAAATAGGAAAAACAAACGGCTCTCTCCAAAGAAAACAGTGAGTAATCCTTGGACTGAGGAGTGTTTGGGCATGCACACGATTGCCGAAACACCTCCATGCCACAGCGGATGACGGAGCACGCTTTGTCTATGCTGGAGTGGTTACAAAGTCTGTGTGTGTGTGCGTGTGTGTGCGTGAGTGTGTGTGAGGGGGGGTGTAAAAACATTGGAAATCATCAAAGCATAAAAAAAGAAGTTCCCATGAACAACATTTAAAAAGACGATGCGTTTCATCCACCACGCCTCGATGGATGCGCCTGAATAATGCAAATTAAAAACGGAGTAATTTGTACCGTCCTTTAAAGACATACGGTTGATTTGACATTTTGCGTCTTAAAACACCGATATGATGTTGGATTTGTAAATGCTGAGATAATGTCAGACTTAAAAGCGCTCGTGTTGTTTTTGTCTGGTGCTCTCGTGAGACTGAATTCCGCCTCCGTTCAGATCAGGTTCACGTGAGTCAGGCATAAGAAGTGTTCATGTTTTTGTTTCTTTTAAATATTCAGACATAACGAAAAATATCATTAAGTATCGACCTTTGCAAAGAAAATCCCACTCTTATGTGCGTGTTTCGCTGAATCCTGATTTTTTTGTTTTGCACATCCGGTCACGTGGCACCTGGGCTTTTACTATGATGCAGATACAGGAACTGATCATTTGTAATCATGCTACATTCTGCAGATTGACGTAAAAACCATAGTGTAATATAATGTTTACTGTTTATTTTGCTGTGATAATATGTGTCAATGGAAAAGTTACAGTGCCACCTATTGACCCGGAGTATGTACTACGGTGATTTTTGTGTGCGTCTGTCTGGATGTGGATATATGAACATGATTACTTTTGGATACAAACAATTTTAGAAAATGAAATGCAAAGACAACATGTCAGATTCCTGAACATTTTGAACATTGCCGCGGAGTCTGGGTGTGACTCGATATCCGCTGCTTTAATTCAGACAATTCCTCCTCGGAAATGTCTCCGCTGAGGCTCTAAACTTTATGAAAGTGCAACACTAAATAGCTGCAATAACACTTCAACGTAATGGTTTGACATTTTGGGAAATACACTCACTCACGGTGAGATGGAAGAGGGGGCATGGACGCTTTACTGTCTCTCCACTATACGAGTTGGTTGTAGCTTAGCTCAGCATCAGGCCTGGAGACAGAGAAACAGCTCTGTCTCACTCCCAACCTCAATGTAACTCCATATCAAAACAATCATTGTTCGAATGGTTTGATTTGCTTAAACATGGAAGAAATCAATGACAACTGCACTCTCTCATTCTCTGTGTGATAGATTCTCAGTGGGCCTTGTTGCCCCAGTGGTGGATAACATTTCCCACTCTGACTAATCATCATCGTTCTGCAGCATCACTAATCTTTGCATCAGTGACACACGGAGCGTTGCATGATGGGATCAGTTGCAGAGAGGGAGCGTGCATGCTGAGGATGGCATGTGCACTCCTCTCCATGTGGAATTTTTAGGGCACTATATGCCGGAGACATTTATACCCTCATACAGAATACAGGATTCTCCGCTGGTTGCCTGGCAACTGCTCGGAGCCAAGAAATATCAATTGTCGATTTGACAATTTAGAGAAAAAAAATAAAACAGATGGGGGCTGAAATGACAAATTGTCATGACACCCTGTTTTTTTTTTTTTTTGGTACGGATATAAATGAAACGGTGTAAGTTATTATGCCGCCAGCTTCGGAGGTGCTGATTGGTCGCTTTTGTCGCTGCGTCAGAACAGGGGTGCAGCAGCCTAGTTTTCCTCAAGTCTTTGTGACATGTTAGCTAACAGCAGATAAGTGCTGCTGCAGACAGACACGGAATTGGTGTCAAAAAAGAAAATGACTCTAATTGCTTCAGCTGAACCACTTTTAAAGGAGAAGTGTGACAGATTCAATCTGATGTATTGCTGTTTCTAGAGGACGTCTGTGTGAAGGTCAACATGTCGTGTGCCACCATGTTTTTACTGTCGGCCAGAATGGATAAATGAAACACGTGGCTTTTAATCAAGATTGAAGGATATCACAGGTTTACGTCCTGGTGAAAAACTTGCAGTTCACAGGGTGGCCACTTGAGGCTGGCTCCAAGAGCGATTCTGTCAATCTCCATAGACTCCCATGTTTAAAATGGTCAACTTTAGAGGTGAATTAAACATCAGTCAATCCGTCCGGATGATCTCATTCCTATTCACCGAGTCCTTCAATTGTGCATCATTAAGGGCGTGGCCTCTCGAGTGACACCTGGGCCGACCTGGGACATTCTGTGGATGCTGCGACAGCACCATCGGCCCACCCACAGCTCTACCTGTGCTCCGCCTCTTTTCCCGTTTTTGGGATTGGAATTTTGGAAAGTAGGAGGAGTTAGGCATTGGCAAGATGGCGACGAGTGACCCCGCCCACTTACGAGCTTCATTGAAACCTAAGGTTGATGTCACAGATGCTACGTTCATCCTTATATACAGTCTCTGGTTTCTTGGAAGTAAACAGTGAGGTAGCTGCGGCATGCAACTTGACCACTGGACACCACCAAACCCTACACACTGTACCTTAGACAAAATGTACTGGCTTAAAGAGACACGGTATGTTAAGCGGATAGACTGTTGAAGTTGGGATGATCCAAGACTGCCTGATGTCGTTCCACCGGCTCCATTAAAATATTCTCCTCATCTCTCTGCATTAATTATTGACCGTTCCGAGCGGGACCATCCTTTAATACGTGCGCCGTAACATCTGAAGGCTGAGCTGCGCAATTCACCGCTTCTACTCCACTGTTTCTGGGCTTGTCACAATAAAAGTCGTTTTTAGGAGCGAAGGCGCAGCGAACGCCAAAAACGCGAAACCCAACACAAACTGTTTCACCCAGCGCGGGCCCTTCTCCGCGCTCAAGTATCGCGCATCGGGCCCGAGTCTGCCTTCTATTTAAGGATTTACTCCTTCCATACTTCAGCGGAAACATAATATTTGACATCCCGTAGAACGTCTTGTGTAGCGCTACACAAGTTATGTCAACTTTCATTACTGGAAAAGGAGTAATTGTTGGAGTTTGTCCAGGCGGACTTGTTGAAATTTGCGATGTTGATTGACTTTTTTTTCTTTTTTCTTTGCGCCCGCTCCCCTGAAAGAAGTCGCTCACTGTCATTGTCGCTAGCCGTAAAAAGTGGAGCCCAAAGGACATTAAGTGGAGGATTTACGGCCGCCATATATTTGAGTGGAGGGCTGCTAAACCTTATGAAGTCTCTCTTGGCGCAGCGAGGTTTTGCTTTCTCTGTCTCGCTCTGTTGGTTTTTTCCCCGTTGCTTCGGAGTGCCTACAATTTCCCTCTCTTTATTTTCATTGGCATTTAAAGAGCACAGTTGAATGTGGTCATTCAATAGTGAGATTTCCAGCGCGCACACACAGACGCATTAGAGTGCGCACACCTGCGCGCGCACACACACACACACACACACACACACACACACACACAAAGGGGAGCATGGCGTGGAGCATGCGGAGATTGGACCCTGACTCTCTCGCTCAATGTCACCAACCGACGGAACTCGGCGAGTTCCAGGCGAACGGCGGGAACTGAAAGCATTCCGCCCCCGTCGGTGCTCCACATTGTTGAGGTGGGGGCATTAATTGATCGGCTTGGTTTCTATTCCCCCCTTTTGTGAAGTGGATTTAGTCCGGGTCTTTATGAAGGTTGCCTGAAATCCATTCAGAGTCCTCTCTTTGCCTGGTGGAGCAGGGCACAGCGGTGGAGCCGCCGCTTTGTTGCTGGAAATCGCCCTTGCACATTTTTAATCTGCCATCTCCTGAGGTCTCATAACACTCATATATGTCTCATTAGGTTTTATATTCCAGGACCATGCGAGAAGTGACCCCCCCCCCCCCCCCCCCCCCCCCCCCCCCGACCATGCGAGAAGTGACCCCCCCCCGCCCCCCCCCCTTCCTACCCACCCAGCTCTTTTAATTCGTGTTAATCTTTTGGCTTTTTATCCCTCATCCTATTTTCTTTTTACTTCTTGAATGAATCTCTTTGAAATGAATGAACACTGAAGAAGAGTTAGAGTGAGGTATTTGCTCTAAAGTAGAAAAATACTATATTGTTGGTGGATGTGTTGATGAATAGACGCAGTCATCAGGGCGTGAAGATGAAAGCCAGTTTGCGCAGGGACTTTTTTAATGATTTGCTTTTTTTGTATGCTCACATATGTACATAAACCTGTGTTTTCCACCAAATGTCTCACTTAAAGGTGCAGTCTGTCGGATTTAGTGACACTGAGCGGTGAAGTTGCACGGTGCTCACCTCAGCCTTTCCTCCTTAACATGGGAGACGCAGCGTCACGGACAAACAACGAGATCCACAAACTCGGACGGCAGCTGTAAACAAAACACAAGTCACAAAGTTGTGAACAAGCCACAAAGCGGCGGAGCGCAGATCGAGCTGGGGGTGAGCCCATGGTGCTGTCACAGCATCCACACAACGTGATAGGTCAGCCCAGGTGTCACTCAAGAGGCCACACCCTTAATTATGCACAATGTCAAAGAAAATACTCGGCTAAATTCATTGCACAGTGGGACTTGGAACCCAGCGGTCTAATATCTCTATCTGTAATCATTTCAGTGTGATGTGCGCTTCAGAGGCCATTCCGGCTCCCACATGTACGGACGTCCTCTGATGTTTACGTTTTAAACTCGCTTACTTCTCCTTGCATTGTTTACGTTTTGCAGTGGAGGCTGCCGGCTCAGAGCCGCCTGCGAGGGTGAAACTTGCTTGCTTAGAAGGTGGGACTAGCCTACATTTTCACCCAATCTGGGATCGCCTACCGATCAGCCAATCAGGAGATAGTGAGGTTTCAGGGGGGGGGGGGGGGGGGGGGCAAAACCCTGCGTTTGACTCCTAGAAGGAATTCCTGACTTTTAATAGGGCTCGTTTAAAAAAACAAAAGCGTTTCTGGGACTATAAATACCGTTTATCATCATAACAGAGGCTAAAGAACAAACAGAAAGCCCCTTAAATGGGCACAAGAGGGGTCCCCTTTAATTTGTCCATTCTCTGGACTGTAGGAAACAAGGCAATGCCACATGGCAGCCTCTGCAAAGAGGCCCCGCTCATTCCATAAAAACTCCTAAATCTTACAGACTGCACCTTTAATGCTGACGGAGGAACGTAAATCATCAGAAATAGTGATTACTCTCATTTAGTTTGGCTCATGTAAGCTGCAGATTTCTCTGCCCTCTCCACACACACACTCACACACACACACACACACACACACACACACTTCCACATGCACATGCAGGAACAGCTCATGCAGATGGTGCCGCATCCACATCTGGCAACAGCTGGAGTCGTGCGCACATCTGTTCCGTCCTGGGTGGAAACAGAGAAGGCTGCTGCTGCCGCCGCTGCTGCTGCTGCCGCCTTACCACTGACCCTCTCTTCCATATATTCACTTTTCAATCCATTTCACTTTCGGCAGCAGCAGCAGCAGCAGCAGCAGCAGCAGCAGCAGCAGCAGCAGCTAGAATCCAGCAGCAGCAGCAGCAGCAGCAGCAGCAGCAGCAGGGAACTCTGACGTTCCCCCACCCATTCAGACAGAATGGCCTATCATGCTCACCCAAGGGGAACAAACGTCCGCTCAAATCACATCGTTTACACTCTCGTACACATCGTTTTTCCTTCCCACTCCTCCTCCTCCTCCTCCTCCTCTTCCTCCTTTTCGGGAGTTCTTTGCGTCTGCTATTCCCTGGCTTTTGTCCACGACTCCCTCCCCTCATTTATTTTACTTTCTTCTCTCCTCTTGCCTTTTCCTTTGAGTCGCCATGAACCGCTTTTCCTCGGCGGATCACAGACGTCCAACATCAGCAGCAGCAGCAGCAGCAACAGTAACGTGTGCGCGCACGTGTGTGTGTGTGTGTGTGTGTGTGTGTGTGTGTGGGCGGCTCCATCCAAGACGTGGTCATTCAGTCAACAGGTTTGATGATGTTTCCTCCATGTGATCTGGTTACGGCCTGCGTGGGAGGCGGCGCCGCCGCCGCCGATGCATCGGAAGCGCGCCGAACCAAGAGCTGTCGGCGGCGACCATCTTTGATCTGATAAAGAAAGAGCGCGGACCAAGACGCATGGCCCCGTCTCCTGCTCGCTTAATCTCACTCGTCCATTCTGTCTCTCTGGAGAAACCCTGAGACCCATTTCCTTCCTCCTCCATCACCCTCTGCTCCTCCTACATCTTACTTTTTTACTTTTTGCAATCAATCTGCTGCTCATCGTATCTAATGAGCTCATTAGAGTGTCTCTTAAGCAATGGTGATGGATAATAACGGCGGGGAAATGTCCCATTGATTCACTTCTATATCGGGCCTGTGAAGCAAAGGCAGTCAAATCAAGGCAGGTCAGAACTGAACCCTCTCTTCTGTCCGTCCACTGTAGCTGTCCTTTGTTTTCCATGTTGTAGCCCCCCCCCCCCCCCCCCCCCCCCCCCCCCCCCCCCCCCCATGTTGTAGCCCCCCCCCCCCCCCCCCAACGCCAGCTCCACCACTCATGTTTTGTAGGTGACACGTCTGCTCTGTCCTCATGCATCTGCACAGAGCTGCTTTATATATATATATATATATATGTACATACATATATATCTGTTTTTTCACCTCACCTTTTACTGCCTCCTCCGTGTTTACTCGGACCAGCGATGGAAACCCAGCGTTAACAGTGGACATCACGTTTTCCCTCCAGCCAATCAAAACAAAGGAGACGTGTTACAGTTGGTCAGCTTCGCTGGAAGGCTTTAATTTTTTACGGCCGGGCTTCTTAACGGCCATGACTGATGGAGACATTTGGCTTTAAAGCTCTAACAGCTCCCGTTTTGTTCGTGCGGACAAGTTTGCAGAAAGTCTGGGGTTTTCGCACGACCTCATGTTCTGCCATCCACTCCTATGTTTGCATGCTTGTAGAAACAGAAAAGGGGTTGGGCTGCTAATGATAATTTGGGAATGTGTGTGTGTGTGTGTGTGTGTGTGTGTGTGTGTGTGTGTGTGTGTGTGTGTGTGTGTGTGTGTGTGTGTGTGTGTTGTGTGTGTGTGTGTGAGAGAGAGACGGTTTTCGCACCCAGTTTATTATCACACGGTCAGCATGCATGCTCAAATCACTTCAATAGTCTCACATCAACCAATTTAATGGCACAGTCCCGGGCCAGTGAAGTTTTTATTCCAAATCCTGTCCATAATCTAATGGCCTTTGAAAGTCTGCCACTTCCCCCTGGCTGACAGGTTGTGCATTTGGATTTAATTGAATCCATTTACATCCTGCGTAAATGGAAAGCACATGGAGGCCGACCCACCTGGTTCTGATCAGCTACCGAGTTGGGGGGAACCGCACTCGGCGGCGGCGGAGTGCGCCCGGTGCCAGCGGGGGAGACGCTGCATGACGGAGCGAGAAGAAAGGGGAGGGAAGGAAGAGGAAACACGTTTTGATATTAGTCTTGGCACTCGTTTAAATCAGTCCGAATTACCCCCACCATCCCACCCCTGCAACCCCCCCTTCACATTTCCATGTATTCCGTGTCAGGCAAGACTGAGGCCGTTTACAGCTGCGTGATGTTTAACCACAAGGGGGAGTCGGGCAGCATCCCTGCATGTGTCACTGGGTCTGCTGATGTGTTCCTGCATGCAATGATGCTGAACACGGCCCAGATTCAATAAGATCAACCGTCTCATTTTGTCTTTACGGTTCTCCAATGACACAGTGGGGGTCACAGAGGAGGATACGCTTACACCCTTATTTATTTATTTTACTTATTCATTTGTTTATTTATTTTAGGGGCCCTGTTCTGACCAATGATGCACTGATGCATGAAGCACATAAACCCAAAATACTTCCGCTCATGTGCCTCCATGTTGTGTGGCCTGTGGAGCAGCCGCACTCATGTCTGTTACAGCTCTGATGCACATTTGCTTTAATAAACATCCATATAAATCCAAATCGTTAAACTGGTCAAATATTACTTCCAAAAAAAAAAATCGAACCATTCTAATGAAAGACACGTGAGTAATTACTACAAGAAAAAGTATTTTTGGGTCACCTGGTACCATGGGGCTTTTGTTAAGTTTTATACATGTGTGCATATGTGTGTGTGCGTGTGTGTGTGCGTATGTGTGTGTGTGTGTATGTATGTATGTATGCACTATGTATATTTATAGTAAGTATATATATATTATGGTATAAGTATATTCCATAAGTATATGTATGTATGTATATATACATATAAATTATATATATATATATATATTATATGGTGTGTGTGTGTGTGTTTGTGCTTGTGTATAAAGTGTATACACTGACACACACGCACACACATCTCAAAAGTCGGCTGCGAAAACAACCTCACCACTAGGCGTCAGTGAGCCCTACACACTGAGCTAATCGCGGTGCTATCTGGCTCAACAGGAAGCGGCGCTATTTTGTCAAAGGTGCAGCACCGAGATCCCGGCTACAGACGCAACAAACGCTCCTCTGTCTGCTCCGGTCTCCATGTTGTTTCAGTGCCGCGTGTTGTATTTGTGGTACAGGTGCAGAGTCATGAATCACGGAAGGTCAGTGTCCGCGTCACGTGTCCCCGCCTGGTGCACGGGTGCATGTGGGGAGTTGCCATGAATATGAATCAGGATGTTGGGCTGGGCTGGGCCTGCGTGCCTGGCCTACATTCGTGCATACGTGCCCGCAAAGGGATCCGCTTAACGGGGCCAGTGGGTGACATCATGACCTTCATCAGGTGCCCCCTTGTGGTCCGGCGCAGCCCCCGCCTCACGCCACATCTGGTTTGACCATCTCCAACCCCCCCCCCCCCCCCCCCCCCCCCCCCCCCCCCCCCCCCCCCCCCCCCCCCCCCCCCCCCCCCCCCCCCCCCCCCCCCCATCCCACCTCCCCTCCTCCTCCTCCTCCTCCTCCTCCTCCTCCCTGAACCCCTGCTAGCCCACCCCCGCCTGCACCTCATCAATCGTCCGCGTCTTCCTTGCCACACTTTGGCCATTGCCAAAGTACGCTGTGACGCCGAGACGTGAGAATGATGGATGGACTTTTCCGGACAGCGATGGCTGAAGAGACGCCCCACCCTCGCTCGTCCGCCTCGTCCATTTTTCACATTCCCTCTCTCGCTCGCTCTCTTTCATCTGCATCTGCTCTCCTCAATTCCAAAACGTGTACCTTTGAATAGCCAGCCCCTCCTCTGCAGTTGCCGTCGAAGCAGCGGCACCACACTTTTCTTTTCTCCGTCCACTTTGACGAGATGTAACGGAAAGGCCGCGATCGAGTCCGCCTGCGTGGTATCTTTTCGTATCCGTCGAACAGAAACTCTCTGTTTACACTTTTCAATCTGCGACTCGTTTAGTCCCTCGCGTCACCCACCGACCGCAAGACTCACTGTAAACCTTGTGGCTTCTCTGTAACATCCATTGTCGGGGGGAGGGGGGGGGGCGGGGGGGGGGGGGGGGGGGGGGGGGGGGGGGGGGGGGGTGGTTGTTGTGTCTGCCTCCCCACAGCATGTCCATTCACTGCTGTACAATAATGTCCTTTAACTATTATATGAGGGGCTGCGCTTTTATTGGACGCCGATGTGAATAGGAGTCCCACTGTGCTCCACAAGGGACATTATCAGTCTCCATCACCGCAACTATTGGCTTGCGCTGGCAGGCTTCTGTCCAACGCTTAGGGACCGTCCCTAAACGGCCGGTGACTGAGACACTCACCTCAAACTTTGGTCGGACGTGGTTATTACCTTTTAGGAATTGCAGTCAGCTTCTCTGTCGTATGTCATATGATTTTAATGTTGGTGTCAGGGTGTGTGTTAAGGCTTCGGGGGCATGTTTTCGAACAGAGCCGGCTCATAGTCATCGTACGCATTTTGCCCTCATGAACTCGGGCTTCCAATATCGCAGCGAAGAAACGCCGCCTTGTTTCTGCGCTCCCTCGGGGGCCCGAGCAGCACTGCTAGATATTTAAGAGATTTAAGCCCCCTTTGTTTAGGGAACTGAACCCCCGCTCCCTCCCTCCCTCCCTCCCTCCCTCCTCCCCTCTCCTAAAGCTCAAAATGACTGCACTTCAATGCAACATCTTCATCATGTATACGTCTAATTTAAGACCCGGGAAAAGAGTTCTGTTTCCATCAAAGCGCCGATGAATAAAACATTGAAGTTTCCTCCCGATCGTTTGTTTTTCGGAGCCTTTTAAAAAATCATTCTCAGCGGAGATGCGACGCTTTCGTGACATCAGTTATTTCAAATGAGACAAAGTGCTCTTGTTAAACCTGTCATACACAGCAGGACAGATGTGAATATTCAATAAACCTGCAGATTCAATGCTCCCTAAAGTTCTTAAAATTTTTTTTTTTTTTCAATTCATAATGAATTGACTTGAAAGACAGACAGAGTCTCACTCCTGCTGCAGTAAGTTCTCTTTCATGTAATTTGATTAGTGGACCAGGATTCGAGCCCTCTCTCATTTACCATTATTGAGGAGAGAAACAATTAAGCCGTACATGTTGGCTATCAAGGAGACAACACACCCATGCAAAGGCACACTCACAGATAACACACACTCACACATACACACACACACACACACACACAAGTCTCATTTAATCCTTTATGATGTGCCTTGAATTTATAATGATTGTAATTAGGAAAGATGCAATAGGAGTCTACTCCGTGGCAATGCTGACACTCCAGGGTGCCCGGAGCCAATTAAAAATATGTGCTGATCAAACAGCCTGCCCTCGCCCGTGCACGGCGATCCCCGGGGCCCGGGCCGCCCTGCTGCAGAGGGACGGCCAAGCTCGGGGCCCCTCGCTCCCATGCATGCACCGAACAGGCTGCAGAGGAGCAGGGAGGCTGAGGCTGAGGCTGAGGCTGAGGCTGAGGCTGAGGCTGAGGCTGCACCCATGCCTGAGATGTGGTGCAGGGCTCAGCCACACACTCCCGTTAGCCGCGTGCTACATGGGGCGAGCGGAAGACGAGTCACAATCAGACGTCTGTGAGAAAATGCCACGTACCTATTGGATCCCTACAGAGGTCCTTTGTTTCCACGGGGGGGGGGGTTAGGGGGTTAGGTTTAGGGGGGAAACATTGCATTTAACTGCAGTGATATGACAATTTGGAGCCATAGTATTCATTACACTGCGCCGTTTGTTTCCCCGGGAAGTTACACCTCAGTTCAAATGGATGTGAAATCAAATCTTCGATTTTCCAAATGTTAATATTCTCCTTCATCTCCGTCACATCCTCCTTCCTCCTCCTCCTCCTCCTCCTCCTCCTCCCCCCGGTGAGGTCTCTCTATCATTAGGCATCTCTGTCCCTGCTGATTAATGAAACTAATGAGCATGTGAAGCCATTCACTCCGCCACACATTATTCTGAGCTTTGGTCGGGGGGGACATGTGTCACGTCCTCCTGAGGACGGGCAACATGGTTCCCTGGTCAAACAATATGATTAACTTAAAGGGGCAGTGTGTGCGATTTGGGGCATTTTTGTCATTTCTGAAAATATGACTAATCAATTTCATACTGGCATTTTATTTATTTTTTCATTTTTTTTACATTACCCTTAAATAGGCCCATTAATGTATATTTACCTCAGGAGCGGGTCCTGCAGGGGCTGCCATGTTTTTACAATATCCCAGAGTGGATGTTCTAAACATCAACCTAAATCTACCATTGGTTCTTCTGCATGCTCAGAATAGAGGAGGGGGGGGGGGTGGATACCACATGCAACTTCACCCCCAGATGTCACCAAATCTTCCGCACTGCACCTTTAATCTCGTGCAGTATCTTTGTCAGAGGGGCAAGTGATGCATGCAGCTTAGCTTCATTTAATTACATGGGGGGGAAACATAATGAAAACAGACATATTGACATGTGCAGTGGAGCATGTTAATAATCAGACAACATGTTTTACATGCAGACTTCATTTAAAGTCAGTCCCACGTGCTCTGTGCAAATATCTCTCAATGCAAATCTTCTATTTAAATCAAACCTGGCAACCTGCTGCTTTGGCCAACCTGCTGAATCTGAGTATAGGGGGGAGGGAAAAAAACATGGCTGTCTCCTCTTCCCCAGGAATCATCTTCCTGCGTCCGCCGCCATTCCTTCATCCTCAGCACTGTGGCGCCCATGTTGTTAAACTTTTATCTCTGACAGACGTTGCAGGCTTGTCAGGTGGGCAGCCACAGTGATAACTGCATATTTGAAGATCCATAAAAAAGGGAGCCCCCCCCCATATCTTTGGGAGTCCCATCATCTTCATGGGCACCCCCCCCCACCCTCCTTGAAATACGGCGCATCACTTTTATGTAGGGACCACAATCGGCCGTCGGGATGTGGAATTAATATGACAGAAAGGCCATCTGCTTTAAGGAGGGGGGCCCAGGAAACTGGTTTAGGCCTCGGAGAGGACATTTTTAATTGGACACTTCATGTGAAAAGCATATACATGTCATATAAAGTGATTCGTTGGTGGGATGGCGGAGCTGGATTTATGGCAGCTGGTGAAGATATGAGGAGGGTAAAAGATGATTAGAAGGAACAGACACCGGGACACTGAAAGAAAATGCTTGGTTAGGGATTTTCTCCTCATTTAAAGGTGCAGTGTGCAAGATTTGGTGACATCTAGCGGTGAAGAGCCAGGGCTGCGGCTCCATACCCATCAAGCCTGGATAGGAGAATCTATGGCAGCCCTCAATTATTATCAAAACTCTTTAGTTTGTCCGTTCTGTGCGATTGCAAAAACACGGCGGTGCAAGCATGGCCGCCTCCACAGAGTGGAGCCACACCTGATGTAAATAAACAAGGCTTAAGCTAAGCTATTAGAAGTATTAATGTATACACTCAGGTGTTGATGCACTGATAAAAACATCGATGTAAATTCTGCATAAGATAATGGAAATGATTACACCTCAATTTTACACACTGCACCTTTAAATCATCCCAATTTCTCTCAGCATTTATACGTAACCTGACGTTGTGTGTTTCTTATTGTAAACGTTACGTGCTTTCTTTACTCAGTCTTACGTGTTCCCTTTGGGCTGCAGCAACATCTGAATCGATGTATTGATCACGGATCAGGAGGCGGCGCCCCGGTCTGGTCTCAGCACCCTCTTGACTCAGCAGGTTTTACAGAGAGGAGGGTGATTGGATGATGCAGCAGCTCTCACTCTCTGATCTCACCCTCTGATCTCACCCTCTGATCTCACACTCTGCTCTACCCTGACGCTGACGTGAGTGACCGTGCCGCTAAAAAGGAATTTTTGCATAAGCCTCATTTGATTATTGATTCATAGCCGGCCTCTAGAAACGGAATTAATCTTTACTTAACAATTAAAGGTGCATTGCGGGCATTTTTTTGTTTGTTTTATAATCAACTTTTAACGCCGGTGAGTGAAGAGGCAGTCAGTTAAGCCTCTGTCGACAGTAATCACGTGAAGTGATGCGAGTCATGTTTTCCAGGTGTGTGCTGTAAGCGACGTGTGCGCTTGATTTCTCTACCCTACGGTCCCGAGTGATGTTCGCATCAGTTTAGCTGGCGAGCTCTGACACAGCAACGACAGTGGGCGATAGCTGAGCACTGGAGTTAGCAAATAAACAACCAGCCCTCTCTCAGTCTCTCTCGCTCTCGTGCACTTGCTCATGTTGGAGCAGAGTTGGATCCACTCTAACTCCTCCTTGCAGGTCCAAACTCACTGGTCTCAGCTTGTGTTCTGCTGAGTTCCAGTGAGGCCTGGCGCAGGCTGCCTTTCAGCATTGTGATTGTCTGGATGTAGCTCAGTGGTGGAGCATGCACTTCGTCCGCATACGGTCACGGGTTCAATTCCCATCCTTTCCATGCACCCTCAGATGTACGTCGCTTTGGATGCAAGTGACGTCACCTCACTGAAGTTGGTGTCTTGTTTGTGGGAGCTCGGCTGAGTGCAATGTCACTTCACTGCCACAGGTGTCACTGTAAACACCCATCTTTGCTCCTTGAATGCACGCTAACAGTTCCATGATCAGTTTCCGTTCTCTCTCAGAGTGATGCTCTGATCTCCCTCAACTCATCTGCATGCAGACGATTCTTGTTGTCAACTCTCCGGAATCAAATATAGTCACTTCATTTGCACCATTTCACCTCCACTTGAGGCCGCGTGGTGTTATTCCTCCATCAAACCTGCGACAGGAATCAGAATATCCTGATAAATGAATTCTAACAAGCATTATGGGGTGTCTGGTGAGGAGGAGGAGGGGGAGGAGGAGGGGGAGGCGGAGGAGGAGGAGGAGGAGGAGGAGGAGGAGGAGGAGGAGGAGGAGGAGGAGGATAGAGCCTGAGCTGTGTGAAATGAACGCACGGCTGCTCTGCGAATGAGCAGAGGAAGCCCCATCAGGCTTGAGCTGACTCGTCCCCGGGCTGGCTGGACCGACCCGGGGTCTGGAACCCAGAGCTGAGCGACGTGGCGATCGCTGCCCAGTTTGGTCCATGTGACGCTTACGCAAGGCTCCTCCAACCTGCAGCTGGGGGAGAAATCAATCACACCACAGACCTCCTTTTCTTCTCTCAAACAAGAGCTTTTTTAGTGACAACAGCCATCTTGGTCACGTGAGCAGGGAAGCGTCGGGGGCAATCCCCGGCCCCTGCGCCCCTCCACTGCACATCCTGGGTAACAACATGGCCAATGGGGCGGATAGAGGGAGCACAGTGTTGTTTTTGTTTGTTGCTGAGCCTGCAACAGCTGGCTAAGACATCCCACATCACAAGACCTGATTACAAAAACGTGTGATGCAGCCTGTGTCGACTCGAACTTTATCAATTTATCTGTGTTTACGCACACAGAAAATGCTGATGTCGTCACATTTCATGCAAGTGTACAGATAGTTGAGTGAATTAAATGAATGTATTAGTTCCTATACACAGGTTTTATGGCACAGACACACACACACACATACACACACGTGTAGTGTGCGTTCTGAAAACGAGTGTATGGGGGGGGCTGGTGTTCCTCTGTGGGCCTGCAGGGCTGCAGCAGGGGGAAGCCGTGAGGTAATGACAGGGTTAAAATATGACATCGGGCTGCAGGTCTGTGAACTTAAAGGTAAAGGAGGGCAAACGGTGTCACGTGATTTATTAGCGTATAATGATTATACAGTATCTTCACTTTAAATGCTTAACTTCTTACATTTCCAGGAAGTAAATGATTTTATACAAGGGGATTTTTCTTGCGATGGGAGGATTGAAATTGTATTTTTTGCAGTTTTTGGATAGGCTTACAGATGTTTGTGCGTGTGTGTGTGTGTGTGTATGTATGTGTGTGCGTGTGTGTGTATACGGTCTTATTCCTCTATACCCTCTGTGGACTCTCATGCATCCAGTGATCTTTTGTGTTTCCGTCAGAGGAAGTGGGATGTGAGCTAACTAGATGTGATTTACTGAAATTTCTTTGAGCTGCCCTTTATCAAAACACAACATTTAGGTCCAAAAGGGAAAAAAATCTAAAAATAAATGCGACAATTTCGTCAGTGCATGGGTTGGATCAGGGTTGTTTCCCTGAAGTGAAGACAAATCCACACGGAGCGCTGGTTTAAACACAGCGTTTTCACTTGGCTTTGGCCATATGTCAGTGGAATCCAAGCAGACACACACACTCAGATTCGCACACACACACACACACACACACACACATTTATGACAATCCACCCACGATAAACATAACAAAACATTTTATGTTATGGTGTTAAACTTGTGTATACAAAATGTTATGTGTTTTGTATTTACGCAGACAGATAAACCTGATTTATAGCACCTTAATTAATATTGACTGATATTCTGTCAAGGCATAAATGCAGTACTAACGCACACACACACACACACACACACACACACACACACACACACACACACACAGGTCAAAGGCTATCCACTGTGAACATCTCCATATTGTGTTCAGTTGTGGATTTCACACATCAAGCCACAATCACAAGTTTCCTCACGTGGAGGATGTTTATATATATATATATATATATATATACATATATGTATATATATGTATATTTTTA